>KK351319.1:24953-100625 GCA_000671755.1 Glossina brevipalpis | reverse complement strand
AGTTGTAGTAGATTGTAGTGCGCCAGAAGCAGTAGTTGTAGTAGATTGTAGTGCGCCAGTAGTAGTAGTAGTAGTAGTAGTAGTGGATGGTAGCACGTCAGCCGCACTCAGTTGGGCGCCAGTGGGTAGCCATTAGTTGCGGGAATAGTGATAGATGGTTGCGGGCCGTTGGCGCCTTAGTAAGTAGCTAATAAAAAATATTGATATCAGATTTCAAATTAATTTATCTTGTCGATACTAATTTTTTATTTGTTTTTCATGTTTTCAGAGTGTTTCGTGGCTGGAAAAGTCTCTTTGTTTGCCGGGTTTTTGGGTGGTGGAGTTGCTAACCTGGTTGTACCCAATTCTTACGACTGCGGCCCTCCAACAGCATATGAGCAGATGGACGAAAGTGAAAAAACAAACTTAATATATTCTTCTTGTTTTTAAAAAAGATTTTACTTGAATCAAATTTCAATTTTGTTTTACGAGATAATAAAGTAACAAGTTTGCAGAGTACACTAAGAATACACTAACGTCTTTTATTTACTTTAATAGGTACCAGACAGAAGATCTATTAAAATTAAGAAGCTGATACCAAGACTTTGAATGTCTTTACATTACTAGCTAGCTAGCTAACTTAGCTATATAGCAATGCTGGTCTGATTATATAGCGTGTAGCTAGTAATGCTGTAACAACGTGTAACTAGCTTTGCTAGCTGGTAATGCTAGCCTGATTAGCTTGGCTAGTTAGTAATCCTGGCCTGTTTATATGGCGTGTAGCTAGCTTGGCTAGCTAATGAAATTGGCATGATTATATAGCTGTAGCTAGCTTGACTAACTAGTAACGCTGCCCTGATTATATAGCGTGTAGCTAGCCTGGCTACGTAGTAATACTGGCCTGATTCTATAGCTTGTAGCTAGCTTGGCTAGCTAATGATGGTGGCCTGAATAGACAACGCGTAGCTAGGTCGGCTAGCTAGTAATGATAACTACTGAAGAATGACACGATTGGAGCAATTCTCAGAAGGCATCTATACCAGAAATTGCTTATAGTTGTGAGTTATAGACTGTTTTAAAAATATAGAGGTTTTCTTAAAAAAAGCAAACAAACAAAATTTTTTTTTTTGAAAAAAATTGCAGTGTTGCCTCAAAAATAAGAAAAATATTTTTTTTTAAAGAAATATTAAAGAATAGGTACGATTGGTGTAATTTTCGCGAGGCATCTATGCCAGAAATTGCCTATAGTTGTGAGTTATAGATGGTTTTGGAAATATAGAGAGGTTTTTCTGAAAAATTTGTAGTGTTATCTGTCAGTCGTTAAAAGGAAAGGATGTCGTTTAGAATAATGAAGTTGCCGAATTTACAAAACTGCTTATGTTACCCCTTGCATTCAAACATGATGTTTACTAACTAAAGGCGATATATTAGGTGATTAAGTGTCCATCAAGTTAAGCATAACTTGACTGTATTTAAGGCCTTGAGATTTTTACACCGACTCTTCATTTCATTATTATCGCTTCCTCAGCTTCCTCATTTATATTTATATTGTAATGAAAAATAGTGGATAGTGGCTGTCAATATATCTGTTAACAAATTTTAGCTTATATTCTTCTTATTTAAATATTTTGTCTAAGCTTGACTGATTCTCTAGCCCGATTTGTCCCTTATTTTTTTTTTTTTTGCAAGTAGGAGAATAAGAAGAAGGAAATGGTTCTGCACAAATACTTGTTTTCTTGTTCACTGATTTTTATTCGCTGTTGGAGAATACGCAAATGACCCATTTGGGGGTTGTTATTATACTACCACATGCTTATATTTTCATCTACATCTACTTACATAAATGCGGTTATATCGTACACGCCAAATGAGCATATAAAAGGATAAAGAAATTATTTTCACATTGCATTCAAGTAGGTAAACACTACATGGACTGATATGTAAATATCCGCACTTCGTACACATTCTACGAATGTGTGCAAATGATAAGCGTTGCGTTGCGTTCGCTTGTGTGTGTTTTCTGGTTTGATTTCTAGGTTAAGTCCTTTTTTTCTTTACGTGCTGTTTACTCTTTTTGTCATTATCATGCCAGTGGCCTTTATTTCCTATGCCTGTGTATGCATTGTGACGGTTTGTATTATTTGTTTTTTTTTTTTTTTTATTTCTTTGATTATCGGGATGTGTTTTTGGCTTTGTTGTTGTTTTACAACTTGAAAATTGTATTTAAATGGTTGTAAGGGGAATTACTTGTTGTTGCTTTCTGTGCCGTGTTCTGTCTGAGTAAACTTAAATCACATTACGAAACAAAACCAAAACTTAAAAAAAAAAAAAAAGAATTAAATATTTTAGAAATAAAAATTCATTCGAAACTATGTAACATGAAAAAAATATAGTATAAGTAGACAAAAATTCATTTGAAATAATTAGTCTACATCAAGTTTTAGACACGCAATCCAAGATCTTTCAAAATATTTGGTTACATAAGAGATTGCCTTGGATTACGTTGAAAGAATAGGCCCGATTTCAATTCACGGTAAATAGAAAATGGTAGCCGTCGTCTCCGATTATGAAAAACAAATCTCTTTAAAAGTAGCAACGGTCCATTTAGATCCGACCTATATATTATATGGTAATAAATTGCGTTTTTATTTTATCTGGTTTGGAGAAGGATTGAAAGATTTTCTTTGTTTTTTTTTTCTTTTAGAAAAAATGTTATGTGGATCGATACTTCAGACTAGTCCAGAATTAGAACTCAAGTGAAGATAGTCCATATTTCTTAAATTAAAATTGGAAAAGTGTAGAAATCATCCAAATATAAAAAAAAAGTAAAGCTTTAATCATCATTACAAAACCAAAATTATACGTTTCTGCTTCCTACTACTCGATCATTATCAAAAAAATTTAGAAAGCTTCGTCACTTATTTTTCATGTTTCGAGTTTAGTCCAAATATTCTCAAAAATGAAAAATTGAAGATGAATGCAAAATTCTTCTTCTTCGAATGTAAAAAGAAAATTGAAATATTTGTCTAGGCTCTCTATAGAACAAAAGGAACAAAATTTCTTTAGGAATTATAAGCATTTTTGCTGAAATAGTGTCAAGATTAGGCGCGACCATAGATTACCCCTTCTAGGAAGATAGTGCATAAAAATATCTCTATAATATCTCTATAATAGTTAATGGTGACAACAGAGTAAGTAAGTAAATGTGCAACCAAAAGTCACTGGAACTTATACTTCAAAATTTTTCTTTTCATCAACTTCTACTACTATTGGTATTCCTATCGACTTATATTTGCTGATACACTTCCTCGCTTGACTGTTCGCTGTGGATACTCGCAACTTAACCACGAACCTCTAGTTCTGAAAAACTTTCCTATAATATACAATGTTGCGGGTATATATGTCAAAGGTATGTTATGTTGCAGGTATATATGTCGCAGTATATCACAGATAACGATTGTTATATAAACAGTATTTCCATGTCTTTATTTATATAAAAAACAAATCAAATTAATAAAATATCGTAATAGGTAAAAATTAAAGTTCCAAAAGCGATTTTGCATAAGCATAAGAGCAAATTCAAAGAAATTTACCTTAAAAGTTATTTATCTATGTTTGCTCTTCACATAAAATGATAATAGAATGAAATCCTTTATGATTTTATTGCTGCAGTATAGCTGCAATTTCATTTCATATATAACGGGTTAGAGGATGAGTTTGAATATATTTTATATTGAAAGAAGAAGAGAAAAAGCCTAACTACTCCCAGTGGTGACATTTTCCACATTTTGCACAATTTTCATAGATAGAGCAAATACTACTACTTGTACGTTTTTTTCCTTTTTATGCATGCTATGCCCATTAAAATCACCACAATATGCCATTAAAGGTATTTGCTTGTGTGCCAAAAGAACAACAACAGCAAAAGTAGCAGCAGCAGTAGAAGCAGTAAGTAAGAAAATGAATGTTTTTCTTAGATGGAAAATTGAGGCGAAAAAGAAAACATACAACGGCATATAATAATAAAAGAAAACTGCAGAGTTTTTTTTTTCATATTCTGAGGTTAAAGCGGCGTTGTTTGTTCGATGTTTGTGTGATGCACTGCACGTCGAACCAGATTTGTAAGGAGTGAGATTTAAGGAACTACGTCTAAAAAGATTATCATAAAATTTTGATTAGTTTTTTTTTTATTTGTTGTTGCTTTGGTTTTTCGTTTTTGTGCCAAAAAGTATATTTTGAAAAAATCTCAATAACATCTCGTATCTATGTTTAACAATTTACCATTAAACATCTCATATACAAATGATGAGGAGTTCTGGTCGGGCGTAATTGCGTGAATCCATCTAAATGGATGGATGGATACCTTTACTAAATGTTGTCAGTTAACAAAACCACCCATTTTGACTTTTAACGCCCTAGAGATTTTTTTTACCATATTGGAATGAATGTCTTTTTATATGTTTAACAGCTGTGAAGACCTCCTCTTGGTTTTTCGGTATAATCTTATTATTATTGTTTGTTCCACGGTTACCAAGAGTATGTCATCTTTTTTTTTTCGCATCCAACCTTATTTATTAAATTATACAAAAGGAATTGTTGCTTTGCACACCTTTTTCCTGTTACGACAAGCCAAGCCAAGCCAAGGCAAGCCAAGCCATTATCGAATTACTTGCGAGGGATCCTTAAATACATCTCTACTTCTTATTGTTTCTATTGATTTGTTAAGGACGTTTTAATTTTTTTGTTGTTTTTTCCTTTTGTTTTTCATTTTTTGTTGCGTTTTTTTCCGTAGACTTCCCCTGCTTTTTATGAGTGCCTTTATCCTCGTGCCTTGTGGTTGGTTAATGTCGGCTTTTTTTTTTCTTGTTAAAATGTGTTGAAAATTGAATTCAAAGGTGTATCGATATGCATGTCAGATCTCTAACAAGTATATTTATTGTTTTACAACATATTTGAATTTTTATTCTATTTTTGTCTGTTCTTTTTTTTTTTTCTTTTGGTTAATATAAATTCAAATAGTATTGAATTCTTTTTTTTGAAGGAAGCGAATAATGGAAGAAAATTTAAGATAAAATTATAAAACATTTAATATTCGTCAGTTATTGCGCTTCAAAATTTATTACTTTGGTAAGTGAAGTTTATATTTTTTTGGTTACGTTTTAAAAATGTTTCTAAATCGATCTAATTGCGCCATTATAGCCATCATCGTTGGGATGAGGGATATATTCATTTCTTAATTTATAATGCCCAGAAGAAAACTTCAGAGATCTCACAAAGCATATATGTTCTTAATCAGCATCAAACTTAGAACCAAGTTCCTTCGGTCCGTCTGTGGTAAGCATTCTCCTGACCGCAAAAATTAAGATATCAACTTCAAGTTTCACAGAAACATTAGAAGTTCTTTTACTTAGGTTGCTATTGAAAATGGGTCAAATCAATCACAGTCCACGCCTGCAGTATAAAATAAACTGAAGACACGTTTGTGCTCTGTGTGTTTTGCTTAAAGCTTATAGAATGTAAAATAAAAATTTCCACGGTAGTCCGTAAAAGTAGAAAAAATCTGCAATGCTCCATCTATTGAAATTTAGTTTTTCCCCCCTTTTTTAAGATGGGTATAAAAGATTCGGAACAGCCGGAAATAATCTTCTTATTTGTTTTGATATCATCCCGTTCAAAGAATTCTACAAACGTATTAGAAATAACCAACCGATCCCAAGAATACAAGACGTTTGGGAAGTTATCTACGTTTCCATTATAATAATAAGCTAACAAGACCGATTAAGATGCGGGAATGTGTAACGACAACGGAAGGCTGCTCTTATTCGAAAATATTTTTAGAATCTTGCTAAACCATGCCGATCAAGCAGTGTCACATAACGCCTGCTAAGCAACAACGAAAGGAAAGGGAAAAACTTCGTAAATACTGGATTAAGAACACCTGATAGGTAGGAAGAATTAAATTCTTCAGCAATAAGGTTTTCTAAGAAAGAAAGGTAGAAAAAATTAAATTCTTCAGCAATAAGGCTTTCTAACGGGGGAATATTTGCGGCTTATACTGCAGTGTCAAGTAACGCTTGCAAAGCAGAAACGGACAAAAAAAATATTTCATACAAATTAGGTTAAGTTAACCTAGTGAATAGGTAGAGTTAAATTTTTCACCAATAAGGCAGGGGAATATTTGCATTGGTATACTGAAATTCAGGAATAAAATTGAGATTAGCGCTGTTTGTCTTGCGCCTATACTTACTGCGTTTAGAAAATTACATTAAGCTGAGATCTTCGCCAGCGGAAAAAGTGTGTTAACGATTAACGATTATTAAATTCAAAAACGAAACAGATTTGGCCAAAAGGGACATCATGTTAGAAAAGATTTGTTTTAATTGATTAAAAGTTTTTAAAGCGTCTGTCTCTCTGCTTAAATTTCTATACGATATTATAATGTCATCTAAGTACACTTTAACATGCAATGAACCATTTCTTTACTACAAAATATTTTGGATTTATAATCAAAAACGGTAGATTCATATATATGTACATAGATATATATAAACTCAAGGCAGTTTTTATATATACATATATATATAAATATATAAAAGTTCTTTTTTCATATTAAGAACAAAACACAATGAAAAGGGAACGATTTAAAAAAATAATAAAAAAAAAAACTTCAATTTGAAGTGCACGCGAAAACTGTCAGTAACAGTAAATGCTGCATTTGATGTGAGCATTGTTTGTAAGAATTATTTTTGTATATAAGTGTGTGCGTTTATTTTTTGTGCCAACAAACAGCAATGCGCAACAGGAGCAGCCGGCATCTCATTCTAATGTTGCGTATAAAAGAAGGACGTAAATAATACAAAAAAAAAAAAGAATAAAAAATCAAAAAAAGAAAGGAAGGAAAGAATTGAATAAGTGAGTGAGTGAGTGAATAAATGAATGAATGAATGAACGAGCGAACAAACGAGAACGAGTGGCACACAGAATGCGCGTGTATAATAACAACAACAATTTCTCTGAATAGTCACACAAGAGCTTGTAGGAGGAAATCAGAAGGATAACAGGAAATGTAAAAACATACGCAAACACACAGATATAATAGACTCTGCCTTAGTTTAGACTTTTGCCTATAATCACAATAGCAATTACAATAATCATAACAAACAATAATATAGAGACAAGCGACAGCCAACAACCATGCAGCAGTAGCAATAGCAGATGACGGTGATAATAATAATAATACATACTGACTGGCTGGCTGGCTGGTTGGCTGGCTGGCTGACTGTTGACGATGGCGGTTTTGACCCAAGGCACAAATGAAACTAAATCCTTATAAAATCTTGAATTTGTCAAAATGAATGAAAATAAAGACCACAAGACCATAAATCATAGTAAAGTGTGCATATACGCGTCCTAGGCCTGTGCTTGAGCAACTTTGAGTTTTTAGATATTAATTAAAATTTTTTTTTTTTTGTCGAAATGGATTAGAATGTATCTGCAAAAATTTTCAAACAATAGAAAAATTTTGAATTTTTTCTTTGTATGTTTTGTTATGTATGTTGTAGGTGGATAAACTTATTTGGGCACATGTATTGCACGCATGTTTATATTATTTGTCCTTGGGGCGTCATTTAATTGCTTTTGCTTTTGCTTTCCACCAATTTGCTTTTCAAGTACCATTAAAAGCATTTCGCATTTATTTAGACTTTCTCTCTTGCTACAACGTGTACACGAAAAATATTTGCAGATAAAAATTGAAAATTGCTTTAACTCCCTGCTTCACTCTCCCTCTCTCTCTCTCTCTCTCTCTCCTTATCTTTCTTTCTTCCTATTTTCACTTTAGAACAAATCCTTTATGAAAAAATTAAACACTTTTTGGGAAAGCTATCCGAAGCCTTCAAAAACACTGACTGAGTGACTGACTGACTGCATGACTTGACTTTAGGAACGAAAGGCAAAAATCTCTTCATTTAATTGGAATATTGATGTAACACAGCAAAGGATAGTGAATACTGTAAGCGAAAGAGCGTAAGAGTAGTCAAATACTGTACTTTACTAGAAGTAATTGTATACAACACATCACACCACACCACACTACACCACCACTCAATCTACAACAGGGCTCTACAATGTAGGGAACGAATACTTGTAATTCCTTTTTAAAGTGTAATCTTAAATGAATATGTTACGTAAAAACAAACGACTAAATTTAAATTTATTTATTATTATTTTTACGATTTTGTTTTCTGTGTCGCCGTTCATTCGTTCATTTGTTCGTTCGTTCGGTCGTTCGCTTTAGTGTAAGCATGCTTTGAGTGCCTCTTCTGTTCAGTATTTCTAGTAGTAATACATCATGTTGGCACGTCAAGACTGTAAACTTTTTCAATATATTTATCTTTTTGTTGTTGCTTTTGTTGTTTGTTGTTACTCGTTCACTTTTTTAGTGCAACATTTTAGTTTTTATTACAAAACACGCTAAAAAGTTATTTTGCGTTTGGTCTTTTAAAAGCCCGCCCTCCCCTCTTGTACTTGCTATTCCCTCCTTCCTTTACGTTTGTGTGCTTCATATTGGCTTTGGCTTTGGCCAAGAAACGCAAATGATCTGTGGGCAGTTAAATGAAACGCATCTGCATCGTAAAATAACAAAACAGCTCACGTTTTAATTACAACTTGAAACTTCAGAAATCTCACACCTATTAAATCTCTTTCGGTCTTTTAAGACGCAGCAATTTTAGAACAACTCTATGAACAGAAATAAATTGTTGCTTTAGCGGCATGGTTAACATGAAGTTTTTTTGTTTTATTTTTTTTTTTTTTATATGTTAGTTGGTACCACCTCCTGTTATTATTGTTTAGTTTTCTAGAAAAGAAAATGCGAAGAGACGCAGCAGTAAATAGAAAAATTATACTTTAAGCTTGAGTCGAAACTTTTTGTACTCAACGAATAAATTTTTATTTTTGAAAACACGGTGTAGTCTTGAATTGTTCGAAACGTTAACCAAAAATTCGTGTAAGAATCTATGAAGTAAAGAATAAGTTTTAGATTTTTTTCAATTATTTTTTTCTAATAAGAGATTAACAAAGTTTTGCTAACAACGATTTGTTTTCTGTACAGCTTTTGCCGTGACGAATATGGTCTCATCTTCTAATGGCTTACGTGAAGACTTAAGACTCTTCTTAACGCCTTAAGGTTCATGCCGTACAACTTTATTAAGGCCTAAGAACATTTAAAAGCAACAATAAGTCCACACATGTCACCTGTCATATAACATTATTTCATAGATTCGCGTATGGAATGGGTTGGAAGCCTTACTATCATAACTTTGAGTTAGTATCTCTGAATTTTTTCAGTACTCAAATAAATTTGTGATGAAATTCGTTGATTCATTTATATGAAGTAGACCTTTATAGGACTTAATCGGAAGTTCAAAGTAAAATGATCTAAGAACTATTATTATAAATTAATCCTGATCGAACAGTCCTGATTAAAGCTATTGAAAGGAAGTATTTAAAAACGAAAATGTCCCTTATGAGATCAAGTAATACGGATAGAATCAAATACCAAAACAATTGCAAATATTTCCAGCCTTTTTCTTGATCAAGTCCTGATCAAGTACAAGCGATCACAATTCAGAGAATTGCTTTTCGTTCGTATGTTCATACAAGATCCATTGACTGATTTTCATATGCTTTCTGCACTATGCATGCCTGAGTCCAAATGTTTATATATATTCTAAAAATGATGGAAATCAAAATTGGGATAGGTACTACCCATAGGTGGATGCACACAGTTTAAAACATTTATATATATAAAATTACAAGGCGATTGGATTATTGCGAGAATCGATTACCGTCAGCTTTTAGTTGGGATATGCTAGTGCCAATTACGATTGGATGATTACGACTTCGTCAGTGACGATCGGTTTTCGTAAACTTGGGATATGCTGGTGCCAAATAACAGACTGATATCATGGAGCAAGTAGTAGCCTTATATTGTACTTATATTGTAACCTCACACGCACATGATACTTAGATATCTTGTATTCAAGTACACTGGCCTATGGCTTTGTAATTGCAAATAATTATATAAACAAATAAAAAATAATTTCCGTTGTAAATAGCAGTTTTTTCTGCCGAATATGCCTGATTATAAGTATCGGGTGACTAACCAATTGTGCTACTGGAGCTACGAACTGGGTGCACTAATGACGCAGAACAATGTGTCGATGCCTTTCCCAGTACATAATAATCCTAATTAGGTGGGGGAAGTTCGCTTCCAAAGTGAATAATGAAATTCTTGGGGGTCAGGTCACCCAAATGGAGAAGCTCCTTGTACTATGTTATCTGAGTTAACAAAGTTGGAGAATGCCTTGTTGACAAAAGGTAGAATCCATGGGGATCAGGTCGCCCAAATGAGGAAGTTCCTTGTACTATGTTGTCTAATTTGACAAATTTGAAGAATGCCTTGTTGTCTGATTAACGGATACGGCCCTTCGGGCAGTATCGTGGTGATTGTTGGAATAGCTGGATCAGAACATCCTCTAACCGGATGGAAACTCTGGACTATGCCCAGTGAATGTTTGTTCTGAAATTTCTTTATTATGGAAATTGTTCCACAGACTGTAGGACGCAGTACCGTGGTGTTGGACTATCAATGCAGCTACCCACATTAAAACCCAGAAAGCCAACTGTCGAATATGGCTGGAATTGCCTTCGACAAAGAACGGTCTTCATGCTAAAATTAAGTATCTATGTACACTTTTGAAACCATCAGGATTCGAGATAACAGACGACACAAGACGAAGATCGTAATGAACTCAACATTTTACACAGGTTGAGTATTTATATATTTGATTAACCTTCGGAGGCGCCTGCTATCCCCAAAGCAAATAAACGTAAGTCGAGTTTCACAATTTTGTTCGTTGAACTTCGGTTATTGTACTAATACTCAGCGTACGCTTACAAGTTTTTTTTTCAGTCTATAGCTTAAAACAATAAGAAGACTGACTATACGACTTTGAGAAGGTCTTTTTATTGTTTTAAGGAGTTTTAGAGCATTTACTGAAATGTTAATGCAGTTTCTTCTCGTTTAAAAATACATTTTTTGGGAAAACTACAAATTATTAGACATAAATCTGACGTCAGTAAGAAACTTTTGCTATTATAATATATTCAAGCACACTACTTTTATGTCGTTGTACTCTTGGAATTTCTAGTTGTAAATAATATAATAAAAGAAAAGAAAATTTAGCATTTCTAACGTTTTTTTGTTACTCAAATGCAATTAATTCTTTTTTAATAATAATTTTTAATTAATAATTTATCTGAATCAATTATCTATGAATCTGTGAACCTATTATCGCAATGCACTTGAAAATGCATAATTTGGCTGCAAAATTGCTGGAGTTGACACAATGGCAGTTAATAAAAATGATTCATATGCATAGATTTGTTGCAACCCCCTTTTGTAAATCTGTTTCTTTTTTTTTTTTGATTTTTATTTAATTTTATTAATTTCTTTCAAACATTAAAATGATCTTGAGTTTATTGTTTTATACAAATGCATTAAACAATTTTCGTTTGTAGTTCACCATAATCGCTTTAAGTAAAGTAAAATAAAAGTATTATAGACAATGCCTCGCGTAACGTTTAGTGAAAGCAAGCAAGTGTTCCTCTTTCATTAGCATAATATGGCAGTTGTTACAAAAACGCAAAAGAAACGCAAAATTCAATTGAGATTCCGCACTACCCAGCAACTAAACTACCTCGAGGGTATAAAAGAAATCATTGTAAGTCCACTTGTTTGTTAAACGGGGAATAGCAATGAGTGAGTAAGCGAATGAATCGTTAAGTGTGATGAATTCGTTTGTGAAAGATTTATGTTGAAGGATTCAACATTCAATTTACACAAATGAGTTAAATTCAATTTGAATCAAGTATTCAATGCGAAAATCAAATAAAATCTTGGTCTGAATATGTCGAAAATGATAAATGATATGCAAATGCATATTACGAGAATAAAAACCACGAACATAATACATATTTAACATAATTCGTTAGATTTGCTAAAGGGAAAATTAAAAATTCAAAAACACTTACCATTTAATTCGTTCTCTCTAAGTGGTTGAGTTATCATTTCAATGCTTTCTTCATAGATGAAGAAAAGTTGCTACAGCAGTTGCTTTGACTTGAATTTGATAGAAAGTATAATAAGTTCGTTCAGATGTATGCAAAACTTGGAAAGACTTAAACTGTGCCTTCCTCTTCTTATATTGATTGATCCCAAATTATTTTCTGAATTGAATTAACCTTGTTTGATCCCTTGTGTAGCTCACCTCTGCTTGATTTCATTACGCATTAGATAACTATGGATAAGGTCTCAAGTAGAAAGGCAGTGTTATAATTTGTTTGTAGTGCGGGAGCGCCAAGGAGGCAATGTTATAATCTGTTTGTAGTGCGGTAGGGATCGTCCGAAACAGTTTATCGGCTAAGAAGACTTGAGGGATAATTAGCGATGCCGGGCGATAGGAGGATTATAAGAGGAGATCATCGGAAGAATCGTCTTTTTCCTAAGAAAAAGGAAGATCTCTAGGTTCTCTAGTCTCTTTACTGCCAAGCGTGCACTTTGTGTGCATTATCCATCGAAGCAGTATTGCGTACGAGAGCATGGCTGGAATTGGGGCTGTGTCGATAAATTTTCAAGTACATATAATCCAAGAGATAGATAGTAGGGTGGACCTTTCGTGATGTATAGCATATCTAAAAGTGCAAATAGATTCGCGGGTATTAGATTGTTTAAGGAGAGATTGCTTGCTGTAAGTATTGCTTGCTTAATACACAGCTTGGGGAATGCTTCTTGCCTGATTGTGGGTACGACACCCCGGAGAGTATCGCGATGGTTTTAGAAGTAGATGGATGGGAACATCCTCTAATCGGAGAGAAACTCTGGACTGTACCCAGCAACACTTTGTTCTCGAATATAGAGAATTTATGGAGCCCTCTTCGATGGGGATTACTCGACTGCTTAATGGAAGCCGGCTATCATTCGCTGAAAAATAGCTCTATGCTTAGGCGCAGCGTGCGGTTAAACCCTCAGTGGAGGTACTCATATTAAACTCATGATAGAAATCAATTATTTTTGACTAGACAAATTTGTGAATTAGGTAAAGGTTGCCAAGACTAAGCTTTTCGTTAGTACAAAGCTCTTTTATTATCCTGAACGCCTACTATTCTTCTAGCAGCTCGGTAGCTGTTTCCTCTTCACTGCAAAAATATTTTACAATAATAAGTACTACAAGTTCTTATTCAGCTACTAATAATTTTCTTTGAAATATATTGTCATATAAACTTAGAGAAAAGAAGACTAAAATCAAAAATTAATTAAATCTTCTCTCATTCAGTTCATTACATTTAAGGATCAAGTGGTTTAATACTTAAATATCTTGAAATTTCTACTTAATGAAATCGCTATGTTATGTAGTTTCATAGCAATAATGTTTCTTAATGCAGGAGAAAAAAAAAAAGGAAAGAAAGAAAAACCCCCTTCTCAATCAAACGCACATCGTGCCCTTTCAAGTGGAAATGGAACAGCACCTAATTTCAGACCATAACTTTTCTAGTATATGAACTAATGCTTCTGTAAAGTGCAATCATATTACGGTACTTCATTTATTTTGTTAAAATATATAACAAGTATGTGACATACCGAATAATAATGGTAAAATCCGACAACAAAAACAACAACAAAAAAACAACGACAAAAAAGAAAGAATAATAACAACAATATCAGCAGCAACCTTAAGAATATTGTAAGAAAACATTTCTCTACATATCAACACAAAGCACCACAACATATATATATATAGAAGCAGACAAAGTTATCAATGCTTGTACCAGTAAGGAGAAGAAGAAGAAGAAACAAACAAACGCTATAGAAAATCGGATGAGAAATAAAGTAGTGTCAAGAAAAAAGGAAAAAAAGAGAAAAAAAAAAAAAGGAAAAGAAAAAGGAAACGATGTAGAAAACTCAAATGAACACAAACTTGGAAAATTATACTGAAAGCATTGACAACAAAGACAACAACAACAAGCAACGATAATGATGATGTCATTGTCTAAAGGATAAAATGTGCAACAACTACTAATACCAACAACGCATAGAGTGAATAAATATACAATAGTTAACAAAATCATATATGTTTACGTACATATGTAGAGATTCTCGTGTACTCGCAAGAATGAATACAAGCAAGCAAGCAAGCAAGCAAGCATGCATGTATGTATTGTATGCATGTATGTACAGACATTATTCTAAAGAATATTAAATGCAAGTACATTTCTTATTTTTAGTTTTAGTTTTTGTTATTGTTTTCTTTTCTTTGTCTATTTTTTTTCTTTTTTCTTTTTTTTTTTTTGTTAAATTAAACATAAAGCGTCTGAGAAGTAAAGGATGTGCTTTTGTGCAACATTAAAACGGAAGGACGCATAAAATAAATTGAAAGAAAGGATATCAACGCACATGCAAACACTCACACATACATGACATTTTTATAAGCTTACAATTGTCATTGCATTGCAATAACAAACACACACACACACACACATCCACACCCACACCCACACATATTTGATACTATTGTCGGAGAGTTTCAATTTTCAAAATTAGTCTTTAAAAGCAATACAAAGAAAAATAAATTTATCTTTATTGTAATATTTTCTTGAAATGTTGTTGAAACAACAACAACAACAACAACACATATAAAAATTAATTACATTCATATCAAACATTCATATATAGACAGATCTTTTATATATGTAACATATATGTAAACATTCTTCAAATTTTTATTATTATTGAGTTGGCAAAAAGTAATTTATAGAGTTCGCGTTTTTGAATACATATGCGGCTACTTTTTTTTTTTTTTTAAGAGTTTGACTTTTGAAAATTTGATATTTATCAGAATAGACATTAGCAGTAAGTGCAAGCAAGGCTTTCCACTTGGGATGGTTTGAATTTGAATTTTCTTTAGAATTAATTATTTTTACTTGTCTAATCTAGCCTGTAATAGATTTCAAGCCTTAACTAACTGAAAGCTTATAATCAAAGATTTTCATTTCAATTCAGACCTGAAATACATTAAGAAAAAGTTTTATACTACTGCGTTACGCTACCTGATGGGTTAAAAAAAAATGATATCCATGCTTCTAAGAGACAGGGCAAAATCAATGCTAATGCTTACTAACCGCAAGTACGCTGCATAAGGAGAATGTCAGGGTTCACACATATTTTGAACCTCAGAGAAATGTACCCTAAAAAATTATTATAGTTGGGTTGTTGCTAAACGCAAAAAGCTTATGTTCGTAGAATCATGAATTTTTCATCGAACAACCATGAAGTTATGGTCATAGAATCATGAAGTTATGATCGTAGAATTATGAAATTCTCTGAAAGATCACAAACGCTAATCGTCTAAGATGAAAAATATCAAATTCGTAAAGCTTTTTTCACAGCTAGAGTTTACCTTTTATTCCACAATTTCATAACTTTTTTTTAATGCTAAAATTTTTACTAATTATGATATGACATGAAATTCCAGTTTTTATTTCGGGGTTTAGTTAATAGAGAAGGAAAACTCTCTAGACCAAATGCCGTAATGCTTCCGGAAAAATGATGAAAACTCAGATTTTCAACTTCTTGCCAATCTCTCTTAAGTCAAGAAAATCTGCATAAAATTTTTATTTTTTTTTTAATTTTACTTTTTTTTCTTCTGTATATTACATTTGAATGCATTGTTATTGTTGTAAATGTTTTATGTTGACATATTATTCGGTCTTGAATGCAGAAGGCATTCATTTACACATAGACTTGAGTTTATTATTTTTAAAAGGAAAATGCAGTAAAAAACATTAAAATTTATATTTAAATATAAATTATTCAGGCAACATATGCTTCGTTTTTGACGCATTTACTTGACGGAAGATAGCAAGAAAAGAGAAGGATTTTTACTTTATTGATTGCAATATTCAGCATTCTCAAGTTACTGGTCAATGTGGCTAAGTTTGTTTATTCTATTGTCCATCCGTCCGTCCGTCCGTCTGTCCGTTGACAATTGCTGAAGCTCTTAAAGTAGGAAAAATGAAAGATGAAAGTTAAGATTATTTAAAAAATTCTTACACACGTACAAAAACACTTAACAGTTAAAGTTTACTGCAAATATTTAATGAGACCATGTTGTTAAATGTTCTGAACAAAATGGTTCAATACGATCACAATTTTGCAATAAACTTCATGAAATGTGTACGACGAAACACAAGTAAGTGCGTTTGCTATATCAAAAGCAGAAGAAACCGGTACAGCTTTGTGCTTCTCTGCAAGAGTTTTTTCAAAAAAAAAGAAGCCCCCAGCCGTAAGCTGTAAAAACAGGAAAGTGGGAGCCGAAGTTATTTTTTTTATCAGAAGGACAGATAGAAGAAGAAGTTTAAAGTAATTCAGATATTGATTTTGAATCGACCGGTATAATAAAAGCATTATCTATAATAAAGTCCTTCTTCTCGCTGTTACAACCAATCGAATAAAGTTACTACACTTTGTATTGTAGAGGTAGTGAGAGAATAAGAGAGCGTAGAATAGTGTCATGAAAATCGACAAAAATCGTCCAAAAACATTAAAACGTCCGACATGGGAATCTAACTAAAAACTTTCCTGGTGGTTTTATGAAAATATTAATGATCGAACCGAAGTTTTGGGAAAAAATTTATTTATTTTACTTTCGGTTAACTTTAGACTTTTGTTCATTATGGAAAAAAGGTCTGATGTTGTGCGAATTTTTTTCACACTACGGTCTTTTGTCGTCTTTTTTATTACAGTTTTTTAAGACGTAAGTAATATCCCGCAGTTACAAAATGGCTTCGTAGAAAGTAATCGGTAAGAACAACATGGGATAGTGTTCCTGGTTGAGAAACTTGTTTCCACATTTTGCAATAAGTAACCCTCTGTATGCCTTCCATTCATTACTTCAATGGCTGCTTTCTTTTCTCCTTACAATGGTGGACTCACGATTAGCTTATAGTAAAAAATTGGTACGCAAAATCGTTTTAAAAATTAAATAACGAAATCGTCAAGTTTATCCTTATTACCGTCCGATGATACAACATTAACCTTCTCCTAAAGCTGAGTTAATTTTACACATTTAATCCTGGAACATCCTTTGTCAAAATCCCTACAATTCAAGGATTTATTTCTTGGCTTAAGCATTTTGAAAATTATCCGCCCTAAATTTGGCCTGCAATTGAAAAATTTCCAATATTTTTTAAGAGAAAACTCTGTATAAAAGTAACATATATGTGGGAAATCCCGGATTATAACCCATAGAAAATAGAGAAGTTACTTAACGGTTCAGTAATAGAGTACGGATCGACTTAGTTTAGTAATATTTCCTTTGCTCAACTATGCTTGTGTGAATAATAATAATGAGTGATAAAAAGGGAAGAACGCCAATAAACATCATTGAGTACTAAAGAGCCATAAGAGAAAATAATTTTTTTAAATATTAGAGTTTGCTTTTTGTTTAACTATTTTAGAATATATGCAGATAAAAAAAAGCTATTATTCTTAATATTTCCTACGCCTTTCCCCTACACAGATATGAATCGATATTTTTTTTTTAATTCTAATATGTACCGATATCTACTTTTTTAATTTAATTTTTATTTTATGATAAAGAAAAAAAAATGTTTTTTTTTCTTCTCTCTTATATATAAAAAAAAAAAAAAAAAAAATTAATAAATGAATAACTTGACCAAGCAATTTCTTGCAACAAACTTGTCGGATTTAAAAGCATAAAATCATAAATAACTCAACAAATGATATCGAGTTCGTTGCATTCTATTTGTAAACAGTTGTTGTCGCCGTTTTGTTTATTTATTTATTTATTTATATTTTTCTCTTCTTTTTCTTTGCTTTTTTAAACCAATAAAAAAGCAGAAATAGAAACTCAAACCCAAAGTTAAAAGGTATACTGTACACACATACTTAACCGATATCCTATTTACTGCACAATGCAGATATGTTTCATTAGAGTTTGAGTTTAAGGTGGCGCTCCATTCGAAAAACGTACGAGGTTTATATAGATAGAAACATGTGTGTGAGTGTGTGAATTTGTGCTCTTGCTTTTGTATGTGTGTATATACCCTTTCGTATAAAGAGCTAGAGTAACACATTGTGCAGTATGCAGTATGCTTTTCATATGACATTCTAATTGCAGAATGCAGTCAATGCGAAAGTGCAAAATCATGTCAACAACAATTTTCCATTGGCGGCATACATTCACTATCATACATTTGGCCAGACATGCTTTTTTAAGTTTTTAAGGGAAGGTGATGTTGTCCTAATGTTTGTGCTACGTATGTCCGACTAGAAATAGATTTAGTTTTTTTTTTCTTTCTTATTATTCGATTTACTTGAAATGAAATATAATTTTTAGGAAACTTGTCACACTGTATGCATTACAAAAAGAAGAAAAAAAATGAAAAATAAATAAATAAATAAATTCAAAAATTATATTTGACACCAAAAATGTAAAATGAATTCTAAACATGTAGAAAATTAATTTTAAATAAGATTGAAAGGGTCAAAAAGTACTATCAGGCATATTTCTAGATGAGAGTTTTTCTACAAGAAGAGTCTGTATGAGAAGAATTCTGTACATAAGAAGAATGGAAGAACCTATATTTTTGACTTGTTTGGCAAGTCAAGGTACTCAAGGTACAACATATGTCTCTAAGTAATGGATACTTGTTGCCTGGTAAGAATACCATGTCATGAATTTAGTTTTCAGTTATTATAGGTCATGTGCTTTTGGTGTGATGTGAGATGATTTGCAAATAGCCTTTCGAAACCGTGTTGCTTCGATTTTTTTTGAAAAACTTTCAAAAATTATTAAAGAACAATCGCATGCGATAATTTCTATCAAGAAGAAAAGTGTAAGATTCTACCAGAAAAATTTGTCTTGTATCACTTATCCATGTAAAGCATTTCACAAGAAGACTTTGCTTTATATCATGCGATAAAAACTGAAACGGTTTCAAAAATTTCCTTTCTCTGTAATTCGAAAACGATTTCTTGGAGTTTACTCGGACCTTTTCCAAAGGAATGAGATCAGATCGTAGACTACGACGGTTAAGGTAATTACCCCCTGAAACTACTTCCACTACCAAAATCATACCTTTCTTACTTTTTTTATATGAAAATAAGTAGAATATTGTCTTTAGATAAGACTGAATCGGTCAAAAAGTATATATATAGGTGAGAGGTCCTGCACAAATTATTGATGAATGATTCTGGAGATAATCACGCTCTAAAACCACTCTCACTATCAGAATTATATTTTTTTTCTTTTTAATTTATTTTGTTTACATGAAAACGTAACTTTATCGCGAAACAACCACGCCCACTAAGGAGATTAGATGTGCTATTGAATGCACTACTCTTATATTGTATTTCATAAAATTAAATTTAAGATCCAATTTCAAGCTTTTATGGATTTGCTTTAAAGTCTACACAAGTATTATAAATGAAGGTAAATATTGAAAACTACATAACGTAACATATTAAGTTACGTAATAAATTAATTAAATTTATCAAATAAATAAAATGATAAATTTAACAGAATATAGTAAATAATTAGACTTATAAATATAATTAATAAATAAACGTAGAAAGTAATAGTGTGGAAATTAGTGGTAGTACTAACAGTAGTGGAAATAGCACTAACAGAGTAGAATAGTAGAGAGCAGAGTAATAGTGGAAGTAGTAGTAATACAGTAGATTAGTAGAGACCAGAATGATAATGGAAGTAATAGTAAATGAACAGAGTAGAGTAATAAAGAGTAGAGTGATAGTTTAAGTGGTGGCAATAGAGTAGAGTAGTAAAGACTAGAGTAGGTGCGGAAGTAATAGCCACAGAGTAGGGTAGGGTAGTTAAGAGTAGAGTAATAGTGGAAGTAGTACTTTCACACAAATATATATAAATGCAGAATAAACAATATTTTCACTTTGTCATGGTTCAAAAAAGAGCTAATGAGGTAAATTAGGCTACTTTAACCCACTTCGGTCATTGCATAATGATTAAAACTGGAAGAATCAAATTAAATCAGGAAGTGTAAGTATATGAAACAAATTAAATTTAATTAAATTTGTCTTGTATCCATTTGTATGAGAACATAAATTCATTTGACACATTAGTCTTTGATGCATCAAAAACACCGATATACATCTCTCTCGCGTAGTAAAGATTATATTAATTTTAAAAGATTTCAGCAGAAAACTTCATCGGTGATTTTTTATAGAAAAATACGAGGAATTCCTATCAGAATAATATAATTTCTTTTCATTTCGAACTCAGTATTTTTTCCCAAAAAAACTGCTTAAGGCTTAGAAGTATAATTTAAAGGTTGACTCATGTGCCTCCTTTTATCCCTACAGTGCTTACGCAGTGTTTTTAGTTACATATCAAGCAAACAATCTAACACGCTATGAAGTTAAAATTTTTTAGTTACATATTTTCAATAGACTAATTAATGATTTCATCTTTTACCCAAATCATTACTAGAGTATCTATCTGATTATACATCAAATAATTGCTAAAACTAAGTTTTCTACACTTCAAAATCTAATTTATAAGAAATTTCACAAAACAAAAAGAAATATTTAAATTAATCCCAAAAGCAAAAAAAAAAAAAAAAATCTCTTATTACTTATCACTGCTGTAATGTGATAATCTTATGCGAACTGAATTACTTTTGAAATGAATAATAAAACAGCAAAAGCAGTCATTAAATTAGGCGCACATGCCTCACAAGCAAAATGCATTTTGCATAATTGTAATTACATCAACAACAATAGCAGCAGCAGCAGCAACAATAAGAATGACGGCAGCAACAATGACAATATAATGAATGAAATGATTAAACTAGAAAGTGTAAGTGTAAGTAACAATCAGAAAAGAAGACAAACAGACAGACAGACGGACAGATAGATAGATAGTCAGACAGCCAGACGGAGAGTAAACTGAATAAAATCATATCAACACATATTCCGGCACTACATAGACAATAAAACACTTTACACCAACGGCAAAAAATTGGGATACTTTCGAGAGACAATACTGCTGTTAACCACCATCATCACCCCACGCGATAGTCGCCGTTGTTTGTATAATGTTTTTTAATTTCGTTATTTTGATGTCGTTTTCTGAAAGGAACTCAAGTGAAACTGAAATTGAATTGTACAACAGATTCAATGGAAACCTCACCAAAACAAAGTATATAACAGCAACACCAACATCAGCACCGGCACCGGCACCAACAACAACAACAACAACAACAACAACAACAAGTAAGTGAAACAACATTTTAATGTAAATTATGTAAATTGTCAAACAGCGCATCAAAATGATGCCCGGTTTAGCATAAACAAGCAAAGCGATGGCATATGGAGAGCAAGCACGAACGGACGGACATACAATGTGACTTACAGAAAAAACGAAAATATTTCTCTTAAAAAAAAAAACACAACAGAAAAATAAAAAAATAATAATAAAAAAACAGAAACAGACAGACTAACAACGCTCACATGCAAGATAATGACGATGATGACGATGATGATGTTGATGTTGATGTTCATGTTGAAACGGACAGAGATATACAATAAAGTGCGGGCGTATATGTCTCATCAACATAATGATCGGTTTTAGCGTCACCATTGCTGTCATGTACACGCATCATCTGGTTACCAGATTCTCTAACTAAATTTGTTTTGTGAGTTTTCATAAAACTCCAGAGTAAGTGTAAAAGCTATTAATTGACTTCATTGTCTGTGTTTTCGTAGCTTATTTACTTACTTTCCATGGACTTATTCAGGGAAGAAGAATATTTTATATAGATATCCATACATACAAACATACTTACGCTGCATGTCTTTATTGAGCATGTGGCAAATATACAAAATAAATTTTTAAATTACAATCAAACTGAAAGCAAAAGAAAGAAAAAAAAAAACAAAAACGACTAAAAGTAACAATAAAAACAAGGCAACCCGCACTCTACAGTTTCACTTACAAATTTAATTAAACTCAATCGACGACAAACGTTACCATCACCACCAACACTCAAAAGTATCGCCAGCAGCGATAGCAGAGGCAACATTGTGGTTTCTTGTCTTCATAGGCAAGACAACAGTAACGAATTTTTTTTTTTTTTGATGAACATAGATATGCCAACACACGTACACAAAAATTGTTTATTTGTAATTTTAAGAACTATTTGCGGCATTTGTGTGACATTTTATAGAGAATGTCAAGTTGTAAATCGACCATGACTCTAGATCATGTTGGTTTAGAAAAATCATAAATAAAAATAGATAATATATATATACACATATATATATGTATATAAACATATGTAAATATATTATATATAAATATATAATAGCTATACTAATAAGCCTCCGTCGTTTGCCATCAAAAATTCGGAATTCATTATGAAAGAACACTATGTCTTACTCAGAGTATTGCCTTTCAATAGCTGTTACTTCTTCTATGTTTTCTACAGAATTTGACCTGATCTTTTGAGACTTTGAGAGTCACTTGTCCGGTATCTTTGCGGAAGACTAGAAGCCTCATCCGAGCATACAGTCGGTAATCGATTGCAATCAGTGATAGCTGAGAGGATTAGTGTCCGCCGGTAACAGCGTGGAGGATAGCTGATTCCAGCTTAGTGTTACTAAAGTTTCCTAAGCATTCTTTGCTATATGTGCTTTGCATTTCCTTGTGCCGAATACTTACGATATCATGACTTGTGATATATTGCCCCGGTTTTTTGTCTCAAGTTCGTCGTTATTGTTGGGCCTAATTTTCGCTTCAAGAAATAACTTCATCTCTAATTTTTTGGGCCCAAGTGAAATCTGGGATACATATATATATATATATATATACATAGATACATGTATAGATATTAATTGAAAATTATTTGCATTCCATCTTGGTGTCCCTGTATTGCATTCTAAGTTAGATTTTAAAAGCTTGAAGGGACCATCCAATGTAAACGGGTATACAGTCTAAAAAATTTATAGAACCAATGGATTATGCATTAAGGGACTTTTTGAATTTGTTGTATTGAAAACGAATAGATTTGTTTTGAAAAAACAGTGGAACGTCCTTAAGACGTGGTGATAGATAGTTTGATGGTTCGTTCATTACCGGAGGGATATTTTTTTTTTTAAATGTTGACTATTTACCCTTCACGAGTGAGGAACTAGAGTCAAAAAACATTTCGTCACGTTAGGAAATACTGATATCATGGGAATATTTGTTCAAGACGCTCTTGAAACGCTAATATCTTGAACAGGGACTTGTGTGAATCATTCTTAATGGAATTAGTGAACCACTTGCTTTGTGTAGAGAAAAACTCTAACATAGAGTAGAAAAAGGCAGCCCGATAACCATGTTAACCAATTCTGAATTTTTTCACGGCTGTAGTGCTATCTATTTTAAGGCGATAGCCATCAGTTTTGCAACGGTATAGGAACAAATCGATAATAACGCTGCTCAGCGAATGTATTCACAATTTTTATTGTATTCACGAATTTTATATTATTAGTATTAATTGTCGAACATACCCACGGCACTTTAGAAACAATATCTAATAGAAAAAATTTCTAATAACGTTTCAATGGCTTCTTTCATTGATACTTATGCAAATGCATAAGCAGGAAATATCTTTCTAAAGTCTTCCAGGTCACTTTTGGATTATCATGTGTTTTACGGTCAATATATATGAAAATGAGAATTGCAGCGCATTATTACTATGTAATCATTGAAACAGTTTTGGTATTTAGAGCCTAATTTCTGATAATGAATTCAAAACACTCAAGAAATAATTTCATCGCTAACTTTGTGAGTTCCTGTGATTCTATGTGAAGCTGTTGTCTTAACGAAATTAGATATTTATCTTTTTATTAGTTAAAGCTTATGTGCATTAGCATCATTATTATTATTATTTTAATTGGAAATGTTGTATCAAATTGGATACGATTCTAAAAAAAGCATAAGCGAAACGCATAATATATGCGAAAAATTTCCTCACACAAAGGTTGGAAAATTACAGCACGCAAGTGCTGTTGCACGATGGTTACACGCTAAAGGTTAGGAGACTAAAAACTCTCTAAAAGATATTGTTATAAATGATGCATCACAACGTATCGTTTAATCTAAGAAGACAAAACCAGCAGCACCACTATGGTATAAGAAGAACACATGTTTTAAAAAGGACTTGATAGTTTTATTAACAAAACGATTACCTCTTGTTGCTTTTAAATTATAGTTCGAACAAAAGAGAGTTTCTTCTAAAGTGGAACTTACGGTTCCGAGATACCGAGAAATCAATAAAACTCTTAAAAAACGACTTGAGTACATTTGATCGAATTGATTTAATGAACATAACTGTCGGGTGCTTTCAGTAATAAATACAAAAAATGTGTTTGAATTGTTTAGTTTGAAAACGCCATGAACTTTTTTCTTTAATCAATATCTTCAACCAATTTAGCACACTTTGATTCATTCATTGGTTTTCTAAAATTTGTTATTTTTTTTCTTTTTTTAAAGAAAATAAAGTCTTTAATCGAGCAAGATGCTTTTGGTACTCAAGGCAAATGCCACTTCTTAGATACCATCAGAAATTTATCTCTTTAATCGTTCGACTCTTAAAAAAATAAAACCGATATTATCTTTAGGCACATACAAGCTTAGTCTGCTTGCATACCACAAGTCCTATAGCACTGTCCTCCATATTTCCATCGTCATGTGAAACAATTTATTTACTATTTAAAGTTTCCAATTAATGTCTTCTAACTGTATAATCTTTTCTTAATCATCTTAGCATACAAGACAAATCGATCGATGTGTCATTGAATGTCACATAACTGTCAACCCACGCGTAGAAGAATATAAAAATTATAACAAGAAAAACGGAGGGATTTGCTGGTCAGAGTTTGTTTGTTGTACTATTAGTTAATGAACATATTTTACAAAGTAAGAGGACGGACGGATAACGCACACATAATCGGAAAACAACAACAACAACAACAACAAAAAGAAAAGCCATATAACGTACCAGCAGATGTGTACATATATTGCATTTAAAATCCATCAACGCAATCAACATCATGAGCAGTAAGAGTAATAACAATAACAACGCCACCATTATATCATCAGCAAACAATCCACTACAACAACAAATATTTCCACTAAAAGTTTATTTTCAATTATTTGTTCGCATAGATTTTATTTGTTCGTTCGTTTTGCGTTTTTTTGTTGTTGTTTTTTTGTTTGATATTTATTTTATTATGAACGCTCTGTGGTTTATTGACAAATTGCGGTGATATTTGTGTAGCGTGAAGTACAAGAGCCATACACAGGCGGACGACAATCATTCACAGAGAGTATAACCGAAAACATGCAATATACATATGTCAAGTGAAAAAAAAAAAACAGGCACAGTGGGGCATCAGGGCATGGGGTTTATATGCAATTGTGTGTCCGCGAATGTGTGTATTGGAAACTAAACCAAACTAACCAAATCAACGCAACAAATTATGATAATCACTCACTTGCATTCATGTTACATACATACATACATACATACATACATACATACATACATACGTACATCTACATGTTGGTCCAGCTATAACAATGTTCGCATAATATATATGCACACATAATACACACATACAAATAAATGTCCAAAGATGACAATCGAAGTATATGAGCGAATGCAGAAAGTATGTTTACATGTATGTTCGCGTTACACGTAGATGACCGTAGTGATGACGATGCTGTTGATATTGTTGATGCTAACGACGACAAACGCACCGGAACTATCAATTGTTTTTGAGGCGGGCTTATGCCCAAAGTGAAGTGCCATCACTATGTCTGTCATTCATCTAGCTTCCAGTTGAACGACCAAAAAAAAAAAAAACAAAAAAAACAAAAAATAAAAATTTCGCTACCACTACTACTCTAAGACCATCTCAGCACAACTCAAGCAACAGCAGCTCACTTGTTAAAAGAGGCAAAAAATAAAAAAAGAAAAAATCTACATTTGAAATGTGACGATACGAGTACAAAAACAAATTCAATTATGTAAATCCATAAATGCAATACAAACTAAGAGTTTAAACATAAACATTTAAACACGCATTTGAGATTTGACTGACTTTGCTTTACTGCTGGCACTCCAGTTACAAGTCAGTGAGTCAGAATCGTTTATGCATACAACGAACCGGTTAAATTGTAACTATTGAGAATAAATGATTCTTGTGCATGTATGTAGATCGATGTTGATGGTGATGGTGATGATGATGATGATGATGGTGAGGGTATGTCCGTATATTTATCAATACTGACAACTTTTGTTACGCTAGTATTCTTGCAACAATGAAACTAACTTACTACTGTGCAATATATGTATATATTAAGCAGATAAAAAAGTATTGAGCCCCTAAGAAGAAACAATTTATTTCCTTCATTCACAAATTATGTTCATTACCACTGAGATCTTTTACAAGAGCACGATGTTTGTATTATTAAACTCAATAAAAAAGTATTGAGCCCTTAAGAAAAAGCAAATTATTTCGTTTATTTAGTTGCTGTTCGTTAACACTGAAATTTCTTACAAGATCACAATGTTTATATTATATTAAGCTCAATATTTTTTAGACTTCCTAAAATGTTAGGTGAAAAAATGTTTACATGCGAACGTCGTTAGCCTTGTATTTTATTCTGAATACCTTCTTTTTTGCTTTTAAACCAAACTTGACATAAGAATCTAAAATCCAAAGACATCCATCTCTTTCTCTCTTTCGGTCGTTATATTTGCCTTAAACCTCTCTCTCTCTCTCTCTCTCTCTCTTCAACTCTTCAAAGTTAATCTTATCCAACAATCGTTTAAGCAAGTGTTACTATGTTGTTTTGTCGCGTTTTGCTTTGTTTGTTTGTTGATTGGATTTTTTTTCTTTTTTTTTTTTTTTATTATAATAACAAGCAAATGTATTGTTGTTGTTGTCAATTGCGATTGCGATTGCATGTGATACAAGAGTACGCGTCTAACCATGTGTCCATTTACTACTACTCTACACAAATAATTGATATTGTATTGCATTGCATTGCATAGTGTTGTGTAGTATGGCTATGACACTAAAACAGTAAAAAGCAAAAGCGAAACACAAACACAAACACAAACACATGAATACGTAAATAACAGATAGATAGATAGATAGCGTATAACTGTATAACCGTTACAGATCTCTTTAAACACCGCACATATATGGAGGAATTTAAGATTGAATTGATATTAATTAAAACACTCGTTGACATGGAAATGATTTAAGTTGATTTATTGCGATTGAAAGATAGCGATATAAATTTTTTCCAATAGCCGCGCGACACGCTTAACAAATAGAAATATTCGCAATAAAAATACTTTATAGTCATTCGGTATTTCCCTATTTTTATTATTATTGTCGCTAATACTCTGAATAACTTTATCTTTCAAATAGATGGGCAAAGCATTGCTTTCATTATCTCCTGGCATGTATGTATGTAACGAATACAATTTTACATATTAATAAAGTTTTTGTTTTTTTTTTAAATAAATTTTTTTAATTAAATGAAACATTTCATTACATTTATAGTTCGTTCGTTACCGGAGGTTAAATCTCTGACGTGAGCTATCATTCATTTCGATTTTACAATCAGTTGATGCTGACGCAATGCAACACAACTGTTTAAATCTATATTTATATATAAATATATAATAGAAGTTTATAGGTTGGGGGGAGCTAATATTGTTCAGTAAAAGCTTCATAATATTTCTTAAGCAACAGCTGCACTAGTGAGGATAAAGATTCTTCTTGATAAGTGCAGATGAACGAAATATAAATTTAATGCTGCTTACAGATAAATCCTATAAAGAAAATCTCATCAAATAGTAATCTTTACTCAATAATAAATACTTTCTTGTAATTTTTACTAAAAGCTTAAGAATATTAGCTGCATTTTGTAGACTTAATAATTTGAATTTACAAGTCGCGTAGAGTCGCTAGCCCAATAGTTATAAAGGTTCATAACCGCAGACAGCAGGAGTTTTTATTATACTAAACATCGAAAAGTTCGAACACTATAAATTCAGATCTTGACCCTGAATTTCGTCAAACCTTTTTAAAGAGTTACGTTAATATTGAGCTTACGTCTGTTCAACTTACTAAACGAATACCAGTCGAGTTAGTTTAAAATCTAAAATTCATTGACAGTAGTAGAGACTGACCGACCTAAGGGATTCGACATCGAAACAGCGAGAGCATTAACGATTTGAGGTATTAGAAAGTCCTTGCAGGAAACAGTTCAATTTCTTGACTCCATTCTACGACTTCAGCAACTTTAAATGATGGGAATTGTGTTCAGCTTCCAGGAGAAAGCAGTGGGAGCCCATGGAATTTATGCGCTATTTTGACAGCTTAGAACGAGCGAAACCGCGAGAGTATTAACGATTTCAGGTGTTCGAAAGTAATTGCAAAACTAGTTCATTTCCTTGGCCACATTCTGACATTTCCAAATGATAGGAATTGTTCAGCTTCCTAAGGAAAGTGATAGGTTAAGATTTTAAATTAACTCATCGGGCACAGTGAGATTGGTCTTGTTAATGCTGGCATTCCACTTTAAAATCCAAAGACATCTGTATATAATTTTTAGGGCTTTTATGACGCTTTCTTATCTCTTGGAAAAATAATATAAGAAATAAATCGTAAAATTTGCTTATTGCATTTTGAACGTATAACTTTCTTAAACATGGTCGTCGGTTCAGGAAAGAAAACATGAAAAAAAATATACGATATTATACAAATGTTCCCATTACCAAGCGTTGTTTGTCATAAAAGAATTTACAATTTCTCTTTTCCACCGCAATTTCACGTTACATTTGAGGAAGCTTATGAAATTTCAAAAAAAAATTTCTAAGGGTTCAGACAATACCCCTCCACAATCTAACCTTGTATACATGTGCAACGGATTTAAAATTTAATAAAAATTGTAAGAAAAACGTAATTTTGTTGTAATAATCATAATAAAAAGTTATTTAAAAATGTTCATAAGTATTAAAAACATATTCATTCATATGTAAAACGTTCATATTCACATTCATATTCATATTCATATGATTAGCATTACAATTAACCACCACCATGTTCACAAGCGGATCATCATCAGAGTGTTAGAGTTACAGTTTCATTTTTAGTCATTGGTAAGATTACTTAAAAGCCGTAAGGATTTACCAAAGAGACCAAGTGTGCAAAGTATTAAGAAACAAAAAAAAAAAAGGTGAATAAATAAATAAATAAATTAAAAACTCATCTGAATGTTTCTTCTTTCTTTTTTTTTTTGTTACTGGTGTTGTTAGATAATTTTCAGGAAATCTTTGAGGGGTGCATGCTAACAGCTAAAAAGCGAGAGCACAAATGTGTGTACACACACAGACAGGGGCGGTTTATAGATGTTAAAGAGGACATTTATAGCCTGTTAAATAACGATATAAAGGCCAGTTAATGCTTTCGGTCTGATGGTCTGATGGTCTGATGGCCATGTAAGGGAAGTGTAGTATGAAATGGAATTAAAATTTTGTCTGTAAAATTTGCATAATTTGACATAAAATGTGGTGTAAATATAATAAACACCATATAAAAAACCGGCTTTGTTTACTATTATTGATGTTCTAAAAATATCTGATATCATTACAAGGAAAATAATATTTAAGGAAGTTCTGCAATCAAAAACGTAATTAACTTTAATATTACAACAGATTAATTTAACAAAAAAAAAATTCGCATTTTATATGAAAATTAAAAAACCATTTATTTACCAATTACCTAAATAATTATAATTAATTACTCTGTTCTTACTACACAGACTGACTGAAATTACACGTATCTTTGAGATCTGTTGTTGGTATGAAAACTAATTAAAAATCGTGGGAATTTATCATTGAAACGAACACATGCTAAAATTGTTAAGAGCGAGCGAGTGTTATGAGGTTTTTAGTTTTCTTGTATTTTACGATGAACGCACTTATTACAGCAACAACAACAACGACAACAACAGCAACAAGAGCAGTAATGTTTTGCAGAGGAAATATCTGCTCGAGAGAGGGTAATTACCTTCATCACATTAACATTAGTTTAAATGAATATATTTACACTTGAACTGGACACACCTTTCAATTAATTTTTAATCATTCATTCATCAATTTCTTCGTTCGTTCAAGTTGTTCACAAAACACGCAAGAATTCATTTATTTTATACTTGAGAGACATGCATTATTTAACATTTATAAAATTGGACAGAGAATATTTGTAAAGTTTACTACTTCGAACCCATTACTTGGTGGTCTTGTTTCAAACATCTTATGGTCTGCTTTGAGATTTCGTGTTATACTTAATTCTCTGAACAATGATCGATAATAAGTTTTCTTTTCCTTCGCTTTGCTATAAATGCTGTGCACATTCTATTCATCATCACATAGTCAAACGATATTTCAATTAACCCTTATATTGAAAACATATGTTTTATATAAATGGATACGAATGCATACGAAAAGTAAGTAAAAGAAAGTTTCGTTTTTGGCTGGGGCCGAATTCTGTATGCGCATCATCATCATTCAGAATATTTTTCAATATTTTGTCTTGTTTACCTTCCTTATCGACTTAGAAAATAACATGAAATTTTAGTAATTTATAACATATGACGAGCGTGGTTTTTGTACTAAAAAAATCTGCACGTTGAGCGATGCTCGTCACGTTTTAGTTTACGAATGAAGGGTAAGAAAGCCTGAAAAACTAAACCAACTAAATTTTAATATTTTAGTATAATGAATGGGCGTGACCTGTTTTTTTCTAATTAAAGACTTTATGGGAACACTCTGTCTTGTCTACCTTATGAGTAGAAAGTGGAAAAGTAAAGAAAATCTAAATTTGATTACTGATAACGTTCTATGGGCGTGGTAGATTCTTTTCATATCTAAAAACGACTGCTACGGTTCATAATTTATGGGCAATGAGGAAAAATCCAAATTTTTCAGTTTGAATAGTTAAGTTCTCAGTTCTAGGTGTGCAAGAATATTGGGCATCTAAGGTGTCTGCCATAATTGAAATTGATATCTTCAGTTTTGCGATCAGGTGAGGGTTAACAACACATATCTTCCCAGACAGAAGCAGGCAGCACAGAAACGGACGTACATGGATTTACCGATTCAGAATTTAACACTGAATGAAAGTATATGTATATACTTCATAAGGTCTCGCAAGCTTCCTTATGGGTTTTGTTACAAAAATTATGATAAAATGAGTATACCACCTCGGGTTCAGTGGTGGGTGTAACAAAGCTAAGTTGAATATGTAACATATAACCCGCTCTTTTCAGCAAAAGCATATGCTACACAAAAATGGAAATTAAATTAATCAACACGAGCAGAAGAACATTTTCCGACAAAAAAGAAATTTCTATTCTAAATTGGTAAAGTGTGTTGGATATGTTAAGCGTCCAACCCTTCCTGCTTCAGCAGCTCAAAAGATTTACATTTAATGTATGAAATTATGTTCATGTAAATGGTGATATTAAGAGAGGCTTGTAATTCTTTAGTTCTGTTAATATATGTATATATAATATATTATATAATATATTATATAATATACAATACTGTACTTATATATTTAGTTACTTGCTGCGATATTTCTTTATATACTATTATTATTAATAAGAACATTTGGAGTAGAATGGACAAAACAGGCTCAAGATTCTTGATTTGTTGATAAAAGGAATCGAACGTAGGTATACAGCTCCACTTTATTAATGTTATTCTCTTCCAAGTAATCAAGTAAGTGTAAGAAACTTCACGAAAATTACAATCAAATTCCCGATATTTCGAAAGTTAAAGTTACATTCACTCATTAGTTCTTTATAAAATATGAAGTAGTAAACATAATACTTATTTGGAAAGTTTTCTTACCTTACGAGGTCGCTTCAAATACTTCCTACAGCGTAGTAGTAATATCTTTCCGCTCATCTATTCCCTTATAGATGTCGTTCATTTCAGAGCTGGTACACAACATTCAATCTTAATATTTGCCTTATACTCATTGTGGGAAATAACAGAATACGCAGTGAACACGGATGATTCGAAGAATATGGTAAAGGAATCGCCACAATTTTTGAAAACAATTCGAAATTTTCTAAAGTACTTTCATCAAAAATATTCTTGAAATTTTCACTTTTCTTGAATAAACCACCTACGTAATACAGAAAGTTCTGAAAACAAAAATAGAGCTTTCGGTTAATTTTGAGAGTTAACTTCTGTGTCATTTTAGTCATCAGGTCAGTTTCTTCAACGAAAATCGTGATGAAATGTGAAATATGTCAGTGTTTCTTAACATTATATAACATCCTTTCTTCTCTGCCTATAAAATAGGTCCCACATGTAGACGAAACGTCTCTTGGGTGGTTGTTCAAATGTCAACAAGAACTAGCTTTTCTGTTTTCGTTGATAAAAAAAAACTTGATATGCCCAAAAACAACTTAACAGCTGCTAAAGGTCTGAAAAAACCATTTGGTGTACTGTCACTGATATCTAAAAAAGATGTCCAAAAAAATTTCCAGAACTTTTTCTTAAGTCATTTACAGTTCAATGTTAAACAGATTTTACTGGGTCTACCGTCAGACGAAGATTTGGGGTAAAATTTTTTAGATGATATTTTAAGTTGCTTTGAATATATCGTTTCAAGCTGAAAATAATTCATTGATCTTCAGAGAAAACACTTCTAAATATTCGTCCTTGAACCTATGAAGTACGTGAGTTTTACGAAAAAAATGTCTCCAGGCGTTAATCGACTGTAAGTCTTAAGAGGTAAACGTCTAAAGAAAAGGATTTTTAACAGTCTTTTTCGGCTGGAAGGACAGTTAATCGTATAATAATATTTTAAAAGGCTATTAAGCTTACATTGAACTATAAATCACTATTACGTAGTCTACAGGGTCTCTGAAAATTTCTCTTGGGTGTGGCAAACAAAATATATCCCCATCCTTCGATGGTAGATATAAAAAAATAACGACTTCTGAATAAGTCGAATTTTTGGATCCGTTTCTTTATAAGGCTTCCCATGCAAAATAAACCTCTTGTATGGCTTACAAAAGCAGTAGTTGTAGTTTTTTCTATGACGAAAGAAGAAACAATTAAAAACAAAATCAAATTTGTTAAATTTGGACCACTTCGATCCATTTTATAAGGGCTGTCAGGAAAAGTATGCCGTTAAATGGAAACAAGTAATAATTGTCAACGAAGTAGTTGTAAGGTATTTAATGGTTGAACTAGGCCTGACTACAATGCTGCTGCTTTTTTTTACTTCTTTTATTTTTATAATAAAATTTATTTTACACGCAATTATTATTCTTTTGATGTGATATTTTTTATATTTATTTTAAATTTTCTTTTTGTTTTTAATTCTTATTTAGTATCTTATTTTTTTTTTTCATCTTTTGTTCTATTTTGTTTTTTCTTACCGTGTATTTATTTTATTATAATTTTTTAAGATATTTATTACAACTTGAAATTTATGTGGGTATGTATGTATGTATGTATGTATATACTTTCGTGTCTGCTATTACTTATAAGTGTGTGTGTGTGTGTGTGTTTCCTTTGCTCATTCGTCTACTCTATAGCATTATTTTACATTCAACAAGCATTAGGTGTCTGAAGTCATGATTTGTTACTCTTCTTGTTCTTCTTCTTCTTTTTCTTTTGGTATTCTGTCATTAATAATAATTCCTTTTGTTGTAAATTTTAGATAAGTTTTCGATCAATTTGTTTTGTTTTTGTTTTTTAATTAAGAAAGACTATGTTTATGTGTAAAATTAGTTAATGAATGTACACGTATATCGTTTAAGTAGAATTAGTTTAAAAATATTTTTTTTTTTTTTAATTTTCATGTTGCTTTTCGATCTTAACTTTAAGGAATATTATTAATCTTTTTTCTTTTTTATATTATAGAGTATACGCGTTTGTAATTTTTTGTTTTTTTTTTAAGTAACTTTTTGGTTTTTGTTTTTTGTTTTAATTTTTAAAACATTGCTATATTCCCGGTGTTAAGAATCATGACAGAATTTTACATATTTATTGAGAATAAAGATTTAAAATGGATTTACAAGTGTGTTCGTGTACGACTTTTTTTTTTTTTTTTGTATATCTATACATATATGTAAACGATTAATCCTAAAATGTTATTGCATTTAAATTGATTTAATAAAATATTTACACGTAGACATAAATTTTTTTTTTAGCGTATACATGAGATTTTACAGAAATCATTGTATAAAAATCGTATGGAAAGAACCGAATTTAACGAAATTATTCTCATATTCTACTCATAAAAAATTTGATGTCGCACACATTCTCCCATCTTTAAGATATCAATTTGTAACTACTTTTTTTTACACATAACTATTGGATAAATAAAAAAGTTGTCGCCGTTTCTTGAATTTGAATGATCATGAAGGAGGAAAATATCAACAGAAAATTGGTTTACGTTCAAGACTAATTTGCTTAATTACTTTTGTAGCTAGAATAGCAAAATTTGCAACTTATTTATGTGTGTACTCTTGATCAGGAATATATTTTGATTTAGCTGTTTCTCTGTTAGACTATTAAAATAGTGATTAGAACCATAAGAATTTGCTTAGAAAACCAAATTTGGCCTCAGAGAGGATAACTACAATCGATCCCGTTGGACAACATTTTTTTTTCTTTGCCTCCTCTGACATCACTATTTGGAAATTTTATTGATAGCATCAAGCAGAATTTTCAAATTTGACTTATGAAGAAACCTCATTTCGAAAATTAGCCAAATGCTGTCGTTGGTTAAAGTTATGTCAAGTTATGCCAACCGGAGTCAGAGTTTTAATCGATAAATATTTTAAGTATAAACTGAAAACGGCAAAAACATTTTTACTTATCTAATAATATTATAATAAGCTCATTCCTGCAAACATTTATAATTAAAACTCATTTAACAAAAACAAAAAAAAAAAACAAAAAAGAAAAAAACCATCTCATAATTGTTTTGATAATTTTAAAAATTATTCGTATACTTGTCTTGTCTTTTGTTTTCGAGTGTTATTAAGGCGCACAGTGCACTTGTATTTTTTTTTTTTATTTTATTTATATATATATATATTTAATATATTTGAATTAAGCTTTTTTCGTTTTATGATTTGCATTTAAAATTATATAAATTTTTTTTGTCGTATACTTTCGCTTTTAATTTTTATTAAAGTGCCAGTTGAGTGTTTTATATATTTTTTTTTCCTTTTTTTTATTCTGAAAGCACTTAAAGAAAAATGAAAAAATATCTCATCAATAAATTGTTTTAATTTTTGCTTTTTTTTTTGTTTTCTCTTTTTTTATTAGGTACTTTAACTAGTGTTTCCGTGTTCATGTGTTTGTGTCGGGTTTTTATATATTTATAGTTAAGAAAAAAATATCATACACTATTTTGCATAAAAATTTACGTATATCGTTCATGTCACAATTTTATAGTTTTGTGCTTTTTTTTTCTTTTTAACATTCAGTCCAAGCAGCTTTAAAAGCGAAAAAAAAATTATTCCCTTTGTTTAGTGTATAGAAAAAGAAAAATTTCAAAAACTACCACACAAATAATATAAAATTAAAAGAAAGAAAACTTACCGTTTTTTAAATGCTTTTTCAGATATTGATCGAAGTTTTGTAAATAAAGAATCCAAGGGCACATAAATTCGCAGATGAAAGGGAGAAAACTTGAATGAATCTCATCTTGTATTACCTTTAGTGAGAAATTTTGCGAACTTAGTGTTATATAATATTCTTAAAAGTTTGCATGTTCATGTCATTTTGTTATCATATTCCGCGACCTAAATGTCTATCTTATGTAGAAGTATCTAAAGAGATTCCCTTCCTTACGATTGGTTACACTCCTTCTTAACTTATTCTGTATTTGTGGATTTCAAGTCTACACTCTCCCGAATTGTTTCATAGAACAGAATGAGTTAAAATAACTAAAAGACCTAAGCTTTAAGAAAATCAATGACTTTTAATCCTGCTTGAATACTAAGCAAACAGAATTAGTTTAAAAAAACATGTACTCGTAAGAGAATTACAGGTATATATGCACCTCAGCTACCAACTTAACCGGCAAATACAGCTATGAAAGTTCTTAAAATTATACTGTTTGCGATCAAATGAAAAAGGTAAAAGCGATAAGGAATGTAGAGCAGAGATCGAAAGTGAATTTACACATCTCAACTACAGATAAAGCGTATACTATACTCAGAAGGTGGGTATTAAAGCCTCATACTCAGGTAGTGAGAACAAAAGTTTCATAAATGGTGTTGTTCGATTAATTAGTAATAAATAGGTTTGAATCGAAATATGGATTGCAAGTTACAATTTTTTAAGCATTATAATCATCTATATTTCAAATATATATGGATTCTTTGACAAAAGTTTTGTCTGTGGTGGTCCCAAAAACAACGAAAAATTTTGCATGACGTCAGGGTATAAATGGATGAAAATAGGTTTTTGAATAACTGCATAGAATTTTTTTAAAAATCTCGCAGTGAATTATCTAATTTTCTAGAGTATTGAAGCGAATCCCAAGGCAGAAACATGATAAACCTTCTAATTCAAGAAGTTCCCGAAAATTTTAATGTCTAGGTGTGGGATGTAAATGTAGAGTATTGAATCAAATTCCAAGGCAGAAATATGATGAAACTTCTAATTCAAGAAAATGCTGAAAACTTTCAACTTTAGGTGTGAGATATAAATGCTTTTGAATTTTCGAACTTTCGAATTCAAAAAGATCCTGAAAATTTCAAATCTTATTTAAGGAAATTGCACGAGTACCTTAAGGTCATCGTCAGAAAGAAAGAAGTCCTACGAAGGTAATTATTTAGCTTTTCTCAATCATATTTGTTCTTCTTACCTCCATGCGATCGAAAGAAAAACAAATATATCACAATAATATTACCTAACGTCTTAAACGTCGTAGCTTTGTCCAAGTGGAACTAGTCTTAGAAAATAAAAAAGAGCTTACTTTTTTGTACCTGTAAGTAGCCTCCATAGAATTAATTGAAATCACGGAAGTGGATTTATCTCTCTACCATCAGTGAATGACGAACATGTGTCGATTTAGATGCAATAATTAAGTTAATTTTGAAAATAATTCACACCCTTTGCCGATAATGGATTCTAAAAATTCAAAAATTTTAAAATTTAATAGTATTATAAAATAAAATAAAAAAACTGAATATCGAAAAAATCCAAGAAGAGCGAAAAATTATAAATGAAAACACAAGATTATTTATATATTTTTCTTTTCACTAAAATTGTTTTCTTTTTTTAATAATATATTTTACACAATCAATTCTTTTCATTTCATTCAACTTAGATTTTTATATATATACATATATATGTATATATATACATATACATATAAATATATATAGATATATATATATATATATATATACATATATATATATATATGTACATATATACTTATATATATACATATATACTTACATATATATATACATATTTCATATATTTTATATATATGTATATATATATATATACGTATATACGGATAATAGTAATTTTAATGATATTATGATAATAATAAGAACTATAACTATTAAAGTCAAATTAAAATAATTAAATTAATAATAACTAAAAATTAAAATTAATTAAATCTAATTAATTTCCTATATGCTATATATACGCAGCTGCACAGTAACAAGGGCTCCATTGCTTCACTTCCATTTCATTTATTTATATGTTATTGTTGTATATTAACAATCAATTATAATTAATTAATAAAATCATACATTAAATAATAATTATTTCTTGTAACCTAAAGTAATCATAAAAATAATAATAAAGGCCGTTTAAAAAAATAATAATAATACTCTCTATAATTATATGAAAAAAAAAAATAATAATAAAAATAATAAAAATAATAAAAATAAATTAAATTGAAATTGTAATAAAAACAGTTAAAAAAAAGAAAATAATAAATAAATAAATGAAAAGCAAATAAAAAATTTATATTCGCCTTGCAGCGAATCTTTACTTTACTTTACTATATTTACTACGTAAATATAGACAGAAATTTGAAAGATTTTTCTCATAATAACGGACTGGTCGCTTCATACGAAAAGTTTTTAATTGATATTTAATTTAAGTTAATTTTAGGCTTGTTTCCCTCCATTTCGCCCCTTCGCTATCTCGCGAGTTTGTCTTTAGCTAACGCCAAAGGATATATGGACCAATTTTCGGTTTTTAATCAGGATTATCTCCTTTTTAAGATTTAAACAAGAAACGGATAAGTGGACGAATAGCTCAGTAGGAGCTCAGTTTAAAAATGTTTTTCAAATGGATAACAAATCTATCAGACGTTATCTGTGAAACCACAAAACATAACTACTGCACGGGGAGAATAAAAAAGTTTAATATATTCATTATTATTTTGAAAAAGCATTTTTTTTTTTTTGGAATTAAGGCGAAAATTATAAAAAAAACAAAAAAAAACGACATTTAATAATAATTTACAATAATTGTGTGTTTCTCATCCTTCTCCTTCTTGGAAAAAGAAGTAGTTTCTAACAATTCAACCAAAACGATAAGAACAAAATGACGAAAAGTGAAGAGGAAAAACGCAAAACGAAAAAAAAAAAAATTAAAATATTTACTAAGGTTTTGCTAAATTTGATTTATAATAAAAAAAGAAATCAAAATAATCAAAAAAGTTATGTGAGAACATAATGTTTAAAAACTTTTTTTTCCAAATTTACACGAGGTGTTTTATATATAAAAGTGTGAGTGTGTGTGTGTGTATAGCTGCTCTTTTGTTTCTTAGGTTCTGTACACCTTTTCTCTTCGCTTTTTCTATTTAATACAGAAATAATTTTTAATTAGTTGTAGACAGTGTGTAGACAGAGGTTTCGTGTACTTGGGTTATCCTTATACTTAATAGATTCACTGTTTCTTTTAATCAACATATTTTCTATGCAATTTTCGGTATCTATGTATAGTGTTGAGTTTCTATTTGCATTTAGTTCCAAAATCTTTTTCTATTTTTCTTTTCTTCTTTGTTTTTTTTTTGCCTTGGCCAAGAATAGTGAAATTTTTTGATTTCTCACTTTACATCTCCATATTTGGTGTTTCTTTTTTTCTTCTTTTTGTTCTTTCAATAATTATATACAAAATCAAAAAAAAAAAAAAAAATGTTTTTAATCAACCGAAAATCTGATCACAAATTTAAAATTTGAATATAGCTTTTTTGTTTTTGTTTTTTGTTTGTTTTTTAAATAAATAAATTCGCGTTTTTATATTCAAATAAATTTTAAAATAATTTCAATTAAACATTGTTTTATGATTTTCTGGTAATGAACTTCAAAAGTTCTCAGCTTAACATCCCTTTAGTCCTTATAAGACACGGTCAAGGATGTTCATAGAAAAGATCCAGTCGAGAATGAATGCTGGAAAAAGCAAAAAAAAATTAAAACCATTATGAAAATTGGATGAAACCGAAGCTTAAGTCATTACATTACTCTAAATGTATTTTTTATATATAGAGCAATTGATATTGAAGACCCTTAATATAGGTAGATATAACCATCACCAGCATGAGTATCTTTCAAGCTTTTCGATCGATTCAGGAACTTTTTCCTCTTTCTTCAAACTTCTATTCCATTATTCTATTTGTGTAATAAGAAGGTTTCTGACTTTATTGAATGAGAGAAAGTGCTTTAACTTCGTGTAGACGAGAGTGAACGTTTGTTCAGACATCAAATAAATGTCTCGATTCCCTAAGAAATCTACAGCATAACAGCTTTACTGCAACTCTTGAGAATTTTAGTCTATTCCGTCTTGCCGCAAAGACGTAACGGAAGCGGAGTATAAATTGCTGAATATTTTGATTTCCTGTGGAAGTGAATACTTCCTCAATATATTCTGGCATGATGAGCGTAGGCTTAATTGTTGAATATTTCGATATCTTATGGAAGTTAATACTTCCTCTATATACGCTGGCACAAAAGAAGCTGAATGTCTCGATTTGCTATGGATGTTAATATTTCCTCGATATACTCTGGAGCGAAGGGCGTAGTACAAATTGCTGAATGTCTCGATTTCCTATGGATGTTAATACTTTCTCTATAATCCGGTCTTCTAAAGTCTACCATAAAGGTACCGAGTATTTCTTTTTAACTCACTCATCGTAGGTTAAATTGGTGTAAGTTTCGAATATAGAGTCATTTTTATGGTAAGAATTTAATTAATTGGGTTATGTCCCGATCGATATTTCGGGGGATTCCGTATATCCGAGTTTTGCATACAGTTTTGGCTCGGATGACACCAAAATAAAGTGTAATCAGTTTTTCTCTATATGCCGCCACAGAATGAGGGATTATTCTTTTTTTTGAAGATTCTCTTGACATCGGCATTAATAAAAGGGGTTTTAGAGTCCATTTCTGGTTAAATATGACGGTCTCCGCGAAGTAAGCGGTATATTTTTTCTTATCCATTTTCTTGATATGAGTGTCGAATAAAATGGGTTAGAGAGTAGAATGCGGCAGGTTAAGTGGGTTTATTTTATATTAAATATTACGGGCGAGACGACTTGGTCTATCACTTTTTTTCTTAACAATCTTCTCGATATAGATATCAAAATGGAAGGACCTGAACGGTGGAAGATATACTGTGATATACTAATAAAAAGTAAAAAATAGAAGATTCATATTCGAACCACATAAGCTTATGAGAATCTTGAAAGTAGCTGAAGAGCTTAAGATCAATAAAACATTTAAATTTACTAAAATGGCTGGGGTAACGATCTAGTCGATCTTTGTTTTTTTTTTTTTAAATAGAACCGATAGTGTTAGTTGCTAGTGCTCATCCTATTTTTTTTTTTTTTTTTGTTAATTCATAAATTTATTTCATTTATCTAAATAAACTCTGATAACAATAATAATAAAAGAATTTCTACTTTAAGGAACAATACTTATTATAATATGTAATGATTATACGTAGATATGGAAAATTTAGAAAAATTCCAATTTCTTACACTTTGTAATCTTACCCGCTACAAGCTTTTAAGTAAAATCGCATAAAGGCGACTTTGGATAAGAATTGTATTTAGTCCATTAAAATAAAAGCTTGTGGGAAAAGATTTTTTTTTTTTTTTTTTTACATAATTTATGGCAAACAAAGCCAGTCAATATAAGCTTAAATAAATTTAAATGGGGCTTCTTGCATAATTAAAATAAATACTTGACATATAAGAATATGTGAATAACATAAAATATGAATATTTTTACATACTTTCTTTACTTTCCCTACTTACCTTCGAATTAATTCGATTTCATGTCAGCTCATATTGCAAAGCTTTTCTAAACGTATTCCTCGAAAATCTCTCTTTTAAAGCTGAGTTTCAATTACGTATTGCCGGTTTTTGTTTTGTTTTTTTTTTTTTTTTTGGATTGTTTTAGCATTAATTCTTCATAATATTTCTAATACGAAATCCTTGGTAACGCGGTCTTTTCTTGCTAAGTAGCTTAGAATTGGAAAGAGTGTGCATTTTCGTTTTCTCTCTGGTTTGGATTTTTATGCTTCGATGAAGCAAAACATGATGCTGTGTTGTGTTGTTTAACATTTGTTTCGTTTCTTTTCTTTTTTGTTTTTGTTTTTTTTTTTCTAATACGATAACTATGTAGCCGCTGTTCTTCTTCTGATTTTCCACTTTCATTTCTTTTTTGTTTTTTTGTTTTTTTTTGTATATATTTATATATATTTACATTATTTTTAGATTCTTATCTAAGATTTTGGTTTAGTCGTCGTCGTCGCCGTCGCCGCTTTAATTCCATCTAATAATCAAGTTCAATCAATTTTTTCACATACTAAGCGTTTGTCTTTAACTACTTTTATCATCTTTTGTTTTTTGTTGCACTTAGTTGTGGCGCGTTTGTTATTATTTTTGTTAATGTTGTTGTTATTGTTAATTGCTTGAGATTAATTTTGAAAGCAGGTTTGTTTACAAATGTTGTCCATAATATTCAGCTGCATGAGGATAATGAGGATACGCTTGATGGAAACCAGGATCGCCAGGCGGGCGATGCATCATATGCGCTTGACTATCCATCATATAACCCATAGGATCATGACCGTAACCAGAGGGGCCAGCATGTGGTGTATAAACTGAAAAAAAAAAATGAAAAAAAAAATTTATATTAAACTAAAATTTTTTAAAAAACCAACCACCCCACAGCTAGTCGAAAAATTCTACGACAGTTGTGAACAACAATTTTGCAGGGTTTTTTTTTTGTAAATTCCTCCTCCTCTTGCTCTTCTTTTACTATCATCAGCTAAAAGTTCAAGATCTTTTTTGCTGCTGTCTGTATAAAATGTACTTCGAGGATCAGACAGACATTTAGTAGAGAGGTAGAATAAAAATCCTTCTACTCCTTTGCTATCATCAGCTAAAAGGAAAAGTTCAAGAACTCTTTTTTTCTTTTCGAGGATCAGACAGACAGTTACTAGAGAAATGGTGTAAAAATCTCGGATTTATGTTCTCCTTTCTAAGATCCCATAATATCCCTTTTAGAATTTTTTTTTAGTTCCTTTCCCCAGATCACTTACCTGCACGATTTGATTGATCTATCATTGGTTGTACAATTCTTCGCCTCGCGTTGATAAACCTGTAAATATACATCAATAATAATAATAAAAACAAATGTTTAAAGAAAAGATAAAAAACTTGCTTATCTTTTGAATTGAATTGAAGGCAAAACTAAATATATATTTGAAAAAAATATTATATTATGTTATTAAAAAAAAACACAATAAAAATTGAAAGGAAACGCGTAAAACTTTAATAAATAATTAGAAATCCTAGTCGTATTTCATAAATAATTTATATAAATGATTTATAACATCATTTTGTAAACTAAATCACATCTTCCATAGCCACAGCCATAGCCAGCCACAGCCACAGCCAGAGCCAGAGCCTTCCACATACTACCGTCAGAATATAAAGGAAACGCAAGGGAACACACGGCCAAACGATGTATTCCGTTTTTATTTCGGTGGTAGCGATGGCATCATAAAAAATAATAAGTTTTAATGCAACGCACCAAAGCAAAAAAAAAAAAAATAAAAAAAACAATTCAATGATAAAAGCATAAATGCCGACAATTGTTGGTTGATTTTCTCCTCCGTTTTTTATATTTATTTTTTTTTTTTTTTTATATATATATTTTTATTATATATTTTTTTCTTCTTGTTTATACTGATTTGCAGCATCAAATCAAATGCAGTTTCGATATTAAGGTTGGAAGAAAAAAAATATATATTATCCTCGGTATGGAAGAGAAAAACTCTGTGTATGATGTACACTAAATGAGATGATGGTTGACAAAATCATAACACAGATAGAGTAGCACAGTAACAACATACAAAAAAAAAGTCAAGAGTACACAGCGTACGCTAGTTATTGAAAGGAAATACTTATGCTGCTGCTACACAGCAACATGTATAAATTTATAAAAACAAAACAATGAAACAAAAACAAAAAATAAAACGAAACAAAAAACATTCAAACAACCTGCTTTATAGTTTGCAAAGAAAGAAATCTTAGCAAGTATATGTATTATGGTAAAAAAAAAACACAAAACTTAAACCCAATCCAGTTGAATCTAAGTAAAGCCGCTTTTTATAACTACTCTTAGGGGATATAACAATTTTGTCGAGCAATAAGTGACCTCCAGAGATATGCTTGGAGATTCAAAATCTATAAACAAAGCTTTTGACGTAGAAGCGCTCGCTTTAGGAGATCAAATCTATGCCGACTAAGACAGAAGCTTTTAAGTTTCTAAGGCTCCAAGCCAATCTATTTATGTATCTCTTTCTGTCTCTCTCTCTCTCTCTCTCTCTGCTCAAACCGGATTTAGAAGTAAAATATATGTCGACTCATTCGGGCCACGGATGTAAAAGAATGTGCTTGATCGTGAGAAAGAAGGTTTAAGCTTCTAAAGCTCCACGTCTATCCATTTATGTACCTCTTTCTCTACATCTCTCTCTCTCTCTCTCTCTCTATAGTAAACATTGTAAGAGCGATTCTAAGGTTCCAAAGTCAATCCATTTATTCACCTCTTTGTGTACATCTCTCTCTCTCTCTCTCTCTCTCTCTCTCTCTCTCTCTCTTTCTCTCTAATAATGATTCTAAGGTTCTAAAGTCAATCCATTTATATATCTCTTTTTCTACATCTCTCTCCCTCTTTAATAAAGATTGTAAGAGCGATTCTAAGATTTCAAAGTCAATCCACTTATTTATCTATTTTTCTATATCTATCTCCTTCTCTCTTTCTCTGATAAAACCAAGGTAGTGATTCGCCCGCTTTAGGAGATCTTGGGGCCATGAAGGTGAAGGATTGTATTTGATTGTAAGAGAGAAGCTTTTAAAATTCTAAGGTTCCATTTATTTACCACGAAACTGAAGGAATATGTTTCATTGTAAGTTTGTAAGGCTCCAAATCAATCTATTTATTTATCCCTCTTTCGGATTGTCCTACAAAAGCAAGGCAATGGTTCATGAATATTAGAACAAAAAGTCTTTGTCTACTGATGGTTATTATAAATCGCGAAAACTTAAATAATCCCTTGATAGGCAGGCAAATTCTTAGTATAAAAAGCGGTCTCTTTAAAACGGCTTTATCAATCAAAGGCTACAAAAAACTTTTATTAAAACCTCTTAGCGTTTTCTTTGCCATAACGTAAGAACTTTAATAAAAAAAGTTTACCGAAAAGTTAAGATGAGCATCAAATATTTGCGGACTTAAGGCAGATTCAGCGAACACTTTTTTTAGAAAGTATAAAAAGAAAGCTTGTTATGAACCGTCATAACTCGGCCAGTTATATAACTAGTTTTTTTTTTTTTTATTATCATCTTCAAAACCTAGATTTCATTCTATTTTAGATAATTGTGTCAATACCACGTTAGAAATGTTTGCAGAGCCAAGATTCTCCACAACTTTTAAAATTATTGCAAAGAAAATAAATGAGGTACGGAAGGGTTAAGAGTATAAACTTATGAGATTTAATAATCTTTTATTTCTGTTTTACTTATAGAGCTTCTCATCAAGGGGACTGAGTTTGTAATGATTCGATTCCTTCTTTAATTATTCTTAAATCTCTTTATTCCCTAACAAATTCTGTTTTGCTAGTGTAAGCGTGTCGGTAAGGAAAGAATAAGTGGAGGAAAAGAAATTCGATTTTTTTAAATCTGAATGAGATAACTATAGAAAAGATCAAATGAACGGCTTCAGTACCTATGCCTTAGAACCACAAAGATTTCAATTTTTAAAAGGTTTTAACGATTAATTAACTTTCAGTATTTTTTATACAATTTTCTTGATCAACTGCAAACATACCGTTTTATGTGTCTAGCTATTCCATTAGGCTTGTGAGAGACTTGATGATTAGTAATTAATTTCCTATAGTTTTTTCCAATAAGGTTGCCCTAAAATGAAGCTTTTAGTTCGTTCCAGAGATACTAGATAACTACACATAGCGTATGAGTTCAGTCCATCAATAAGCGCTCTCTCGCTCTCTCTCACTCTCTCTGATCCCCTATCTTTCATTTACAATTTCCTTTACGAGATTGTTTTAATTTGTCCGGCGTTGGCACAACTAAGGTTATTCTAGCCAAGGACAAATTTTGATAGAAAGTTTCGAAAATTATGATGAATATGGTTTAGACCTTGAAAGAACTTAGAAACTACAAGAAAATTGAGTTAGAAAATAGACGCGTTGACATAACCTTAAAAGAATAGAAAAATAAAAGACGACATAACCTAAAAAAAAAAAGTAAAAAATGACAACCTCAGTAAAAAAAAGTAAAAGATGACATAATCTCAAAAAAAAACAAGGCGTATGTCTTTTGCTGCTATATTCATAGTTACTTTGTCTTTTCGATTAGCTTGCGTGCAATAATTTGAATTTGGAAGCTTTGTACCCTTAGAAGTATTTCTCTGATGTTTAGATAACTCGATTGCTTCCTAAAAATGTTACTTTTAATAATGGGCATGAGAGAGGTCGACTAAAGTCGTACATAACCTTCTATCCTTTGTTGTTTGAATGAATAAAATGCCATCGCAAAGCAAGAGGAGACTTGCATGAAGTAGAGATAGATGTGTTTAACACAAATATTAGAGTTTTTTTTTCTTCTTGATTATTATTATTTTCTATAGTAATGTTGTGTGCAATGTTTTTTTTTTATTTTCCAGTTTTTATTTTATTTATTTATTTATTTATTTTTTTTTGGTTGTGGTTGCTTGATTGTTACTATTGTTGTTGTTGTTGTTGTTGTTACCGTTGTTATTTTACTGAAACTAACAATTTCTTGGCACAAACATTGTAAAGTTGAAATCTGCGCCTTTTTTTTCTTTATCAGTATTTACTGAATATTTGTCGCAAACTTTATGATATTTTTGCTAGTTTTTTCTTCTTTTTGAATGGTTGTTGTTGTCATTGTTGATGGTGTGTGCATCGAGGCTGGTAACATTTTTTTTTTGCTTTTTTTTTCTGGCTACAAATTGAGGTTAATGCACTGATTGGTTTCTGATGTGACCGACCAGCCAGCCAGCCAGCCAGCCAGCCAGCTAGCCAGCCAGCAAGCCAGCCCGCAAAATAATAATAAAATAAAGAATTTCCAGGAAAAAAAATAAATATAGAAGAAAATTGACTCAAAAGTAATTTCCGTTAGTTGCACAGAGATAAAATGAAATATAATGAAGTAGAAAAAGAAATATAAAAAAATAAAAAATAAAAAAGAAAAAGAAAAAAAAAACCCAAATTATAGCAGCAAATATTTAAAGCTTTTTTAAATTGGTTTTCAAACTGTTTGCTAGTAACTAACCAACTAACTAACTACCCTGAAATAGAATTCTTCTTATTATTATTATTTATTTTTTATCATCTTTCACCCCTCGTTGATGTGTTCGTTTTTACGCAGCAGACACCATTTTGTTATGTAAAAGTTTTTTGTTTTGTATGCTCCTTCTTCTCAAATTGTAAATAATATACGCTTTTGTAATTAAGAATGTTTTTGTTTTTGTTTTTATTTCTCTTTCTCTCTGTGCATATAATTTGTCTGACAACAAATCAAAATTATGACCCAAAACCACCCTTACAAACAGCTTGTATTGGATCTCTTATCTTTGCATGGCAATAAACTTAAATCCACCACCCACCCACCCACACACTCATCTCATCTATCTCTCTACGCTAAAAACAGATGAAATTCAAAAAATTACCAACAATTCTGCAGCCACACAAATATTGATGTTTTTTAAGACCAAGTTTCGTACGTAAGTAACGAAAGATGGTCTTGATTGATGTCAACAAATTTTACTTGAAAAGAAAATATTAGGAAAATTCCTTTAAATATTTTTTTTTTTTTTTTTACTTAAAATATGTTTCATTTATTGTTCGAGAAAATTACATTAACTTTAAGAGTTGGAAGTAAACTGATATAATAAGTGACTTTGGCGTACATATCGAATGGTTTTCGTTATCAATTTACTATAACACTTTAATTGTGAATGACACGAGGTTTTGGCGTACATAACAATCGGTTCTCGATATTTGTTTAGTATCAAATATTCTTATCCGGACGGTAATCATGACCATTAGCTTCACGATTTGAAAAGCTCAGGTAGTAGCCAAGCTTCGACAAGGATGGTACGAAAATCGGTTCGGATCGTCCTTGGGAAATCTTCTATGAAATGTATTGGGATCGTAGACATCAGGATGCTTATATTCGCGTCTTATTGAAGCAATCAGTAAATTGAGGTAAGCCCATACTGGCGCTTTTTATGGAAGTATCGAAATATAAAATTCTTTGAAATAGATTCTGTAATTGCTGGACAAATACCGGGACAACGTTGCAAGGGAACATTGAAAAACTTTAATAAAAAATCATTAGGAAATTAGGCTGCTTGATTAAGATTGAGAATTTTAAAAAACTTGTCTGAAATCACGATTCAAATCAGAAAGGAAACAATAAAGAAGAACCGAAAATCCAGATATCTTTAAAAAAAAATTAAAAAACCTGACTACGGAGACGCAAAGCAATGCAGATAGAAGTCTAGATGGATTGGTTGCAAAATTGAGAAAACAAAAGGGCCTTAAGTTGTTCCTATCAAGCTCGATTTTTAAAGACTGAGCGATCCAAGTTGAAATCAAAAACGGGGAAAACTTCAAAAGAACACAACTCATAACGGTCCGAAAACAGGAATAGTATCAAAAAACAAGTTAAAAAAACTCAAAATTTCTGCCCATATCGATCTGACATTTTGTCAAACTTTTATCAGAGCTATAAAAGTCCCTTAAAGGTTCTACTGATATCTTTACTTTTACACTTTCAATTAAGCTATTGGATTCACTCAGATATCGGTGCAAATTTCTTTCAACTACTGTCTCGTGAATCTATAAACTCTACTTCAAATCCCTTATGCTAATTTGAAGAAAGCGATTTTTGCTCTCAAGACTATTTTTCTTCGCTAAGCGGAATGAATGAAAATAGTTGTGAAGTTGACTTAAGTTTTTTTTTGCCTTCACTTCTTCACATTAAGCCAGAGAAAGCATTTTCAGTTCAACTTACCAATTATTAACTTGCAATATCGTAAGGCCGGTATCTTGCGCCAATTGTTTTTTCTGGTCCTCGGAGGGGTAGGGATGCTAAAAGAATAAAGAAATAGTTTACAGCTTTAGAAATTTAGTAACAGAATTAACTAAAATTCATTACTTATTATTGGCTACATTTTCAAAAATCATTAATCAATTTAAAAAGTGACATTTTCGAAGATTTTGTTTGTGATAAAGAAAATTCGAAAAGAAAAAAGAAATATCAAAAATATTACTTTAATAGAGATTTTAATCTCTTCATATATTTGTAAAACTATACGGCGCTTTAGTTGATTTGATAAATAAACCGAAAAAGAAAAAAAAACATAAAAATTGTTTTATATGTAGAGAAGCCCACCCCAAATTTTGAAAAAAAAAAAAAAAAAAAAATTTTTTTATAGAGATAAATTGTCCTACTTTGGTTTTGATTTTTTCGGTAGTTCAGTAATCAAAAAATAGAAGAAAAAAAAGTCAATAAAAAAACTTTTTTTTTTATCTATGATTGTTGTGCGGCCGGCAGCAGTGGAAACAAATGCATATTGTGCAGCAACTCCCTCATAAATTTTTAACCGTCTGCTGGCCGTGTAAGTGGCGTCAATGTGTAAACAATATTTGTTTATAGTTTGTTGAAATTTTCTCTATCCATCACCACCCAAATATTAGAGGTATACCAGGTTTATCATTTCGTTGGTTACATTCGCTAATAAACACTAGATTTTTTCTTATAATTTAAATTTTTTGTTAACTGATACAATGGATCTTCAAACGTAGCACACACAACTCGCAGTTGGTTTTTTCTTCGTTCAACTTATATGTTGTTTGCATTTCTTATATCCAAAAAACCATAGAGAAATAATTCATTATATTTTAATATTTAGTTTTATTAATAACTTTTTTCTGAATATCGGTATAGGGTTGAGTATCCAACAGGTAAACCATCTGTAATATAAAACTATCGCAAGCAGTGGGTATCAAAGCCGGACATAGCTTTTAAACCGGTTTTTTTTTTGGTTGTTTCTATCTCAACCCATTATTAAAAAAATCAAATTAAATTTTTATACATAACAACAACAATTATCACTGAGGTGCATTCTTTTATGTTTTTGTTAAGTAAACTCTTGAAAATATTTTTGAAGGAATTTTCTTATTGCTTTAGAGAATATCTAACATATGCATCGCAATGGTAATTAAAGTCATTAGAAATTAACGCTTAGTGAACTGGTAGTGTTGAGAATACTAATCTAATCTCATTGTATTTAATCTATTTTTAGAGGCATTAACCCTTAAGGTTACCGTCTTGCTAATATTAAACATCTAAGCTCGAGACGGTCAAGTCGTCGAGAATTGTTTTTTTTTTTGTAACCTACCACTTTAATAGTCTCAAATCACCAAAAGTTCCCTAGTATAATATAAAATACATAATATATTATATATTATATAATATATATCTTATATATATATCTTATATATATATCTTATATATATATACATATATCATATATATATGACATATAATATATAATATCTAATATCTAATATATAACTTATAACGCATAGTATGTATTATATATTATATAATATATAAAATAGTATAATGAAATATATTAGTGACTTAAAGAAACGAATAATGAAAAATTAGAAAAACATGGCATTTCAATAATACACGTTATTATTCTAAGCCAATTACGAAGTTAGCACTAGAAACTCTTAAGGATCGCAGCAAGGTGATATAAATTACCGTTTAGCCATGTAAAAGAAATATAGTTTTAGGAGTTAGTGATCACGTGGAGGGAAACGTATTAAACTTTATATCAAACTCAGCGAAATTATACCGGATAATTAGCAAGATCGAGAGCATTAAGTGACCAATAGTAAAAAGGAATTTTTGCAGTCTTTTCATATGAAGGTTAGAATTACCGTCTCTTTTGAAAACCCTAAAAAAACGCAACAGACTTTAGTTTAAGTGTGAATATATACGTATTTAACTAGCGTAAGACTCCAACTTGGTTTAACCCAAATTTGCTCGTTTGTCCCTCCGTCTGTCTGTTATTGAACTTATGGAAGGTGTGAGATATAGATTAAAACCGTGAACTATAAAAATTACTAGGGTGAGAGGAAACTATGTTCCATTCCTCAAAAATAATAAAAATTAAATAAAATAAAATTATCATCTGATATATGCTTGATAGTATTAATAAAAATTGGCCCAACTTATTCCAGTAGTATAATAAAGTTATAGTTGTGGGGTGATTGTATCAGTTTTATGTGTAATTTCTTGTATTGAAAATTAATAATATATTTCTAGTTTTTTTTTTCCTTGTTTGCTTTCTTTTTTTTTTTATTAAAACTTCAATTACGGTGAGTAGAGAAATTAATTTTTTAAATTTATTTTTCTAACAAGTTAGCTGAAAGGAAACACCTTTTCTAGGCTAGACTATGACCGAAGAATGACATCATAAAACATTTTACATTAACCAATATGCCAATAAAATGATATATAAATTATAGAAGAAACAAAACGAAATCTCAAACACGCCCTTTAATATGGGCATAAATCCTTTAAAGAATGCATAACAAATGAATATAAGTTGTATTCAATATACAGCAGCAGCAGTAGTAGTAAAATGACATCAACATAAAATGCAATTTGTGCATATTCTTCAGTTATATAACCACTCCACCATCACAACCGCACCATACCTACGTCCGCACTATACTATATTGAAATAAGTCGAATAACAAAAAAAAGAGAAGAAGAAGAAGAAGAAGACCTATGGATTTTAAGCAATATAATAAAATAACCCTTTGTGTTAGCTATGGATTTAATATATTATCTACAAACAAATATTATGCATAAAAGCAGCAAACATACAAAATCGTGTTTATATGCATATGGAGGTGGTATCTCTCTACCTGTTCAAAGGAAGGATAAGATAGAGAGAAAGAGAGAAAATAGTAAAAGTCCGTGGAGTGAAGGGAAAGCCCTGTGTGTTCAAAGCTATTTAGTATCTGTCGAAATTGTCATTTGTTGCGTGAAATTTACCGTTTTCTTATGCAAAACCATGTTCAGCCAACAAGAAGAGCAATAACGCACATATGTATTATGCACATGTGTATGTGTGTTCTTTGTATGTAGATAAATTTAACAAAACAAGAATACAATTTATACGTAAAATATGTTGAAATTGAAATTTTCAACAACAAATGCTATATGGTCAGGGTTTTATTATACTTGTGCCATTATTATGGCATATGTAGGTTTGAAGGCACACAACAACAAACAGTGTCTGCAAGCTCGTATAGGTGTACATGAATTTGTATATATATATAGATGTATGTGTGTGTGTGTGTATATATATATATATATATATATACACACAGTAGAAAAAAGGATAGTTAATGCATTTCTCTGTTTATATCCTAAAGTTCTAATACCACGATCAATAATTCTCGAGACTAAATAAGAAACAACATGTTTTTCTTTTTGCAAAAATTCGTGCAACTTTAATCGATATCAAGACAATTTCCTTCAAAAGCAATATGAACAGTTCAAGACTTTTCTAGTATCTCTTTTTATTGTATCACCTTTTGTCAAAACCAGCTCAAAATATGCTTCAGTTTCGGCTTCAACGAGCCCATTGCGGATGGAGCATCTTCTTGTGATTTGTAAATAACTAAGAGGCGCCGGATCTGGAATAATCTGGAGAATGGATGAGCGTGGCACTAATTTGTCTTCAATTCTAGAGATCTACAGAATACAATATCTAAGCCGGGCGGTAGTTCAAATTTAAACTTCAATTCATGTAATTTCGTCAGTGCTTCGCACGTATAGAACGTTGAAGCTATTGTTCCACTTTAGGCAGGCGCGGTAACCATTTGGATAATAGTTTTCTCAAGCTTAAGTGTTAACGTAAAATAGTGAATATACGGCCTTTGGATATCTTTAGGATATCGGCTATCGCTTGCTATTTCACCCTCAATTATCGAAAATTATTTTTAAGACTTTTTTTAAATGTTCCCTCGCGTAACCGCCTTTTTTGCGTGTCCACTGCGTTCCTCCTCATTTCAACCCATTCAAAATCAACAAGTCAACAAAAAATTGTTTTTGTTTTGTTTGAGAAAAATTAGTATAAGCCTTTTCAAGTCATTGCTGGGCTTGAACGATATATTTTTCACTAAAAAAGCAACGTCTAATCAACGCATGAAATTTCTATTTTTCTGTTGTAGCCTTCAAAAAAGTAGAGCCAATGCAACTACTGTGCGACACGTGCACACACGATGGAAATGACATAAAATTTTGACAGAAGTCGTTCCATGTTAAGTCCTTTCTAAATATAGTACGCATTTCTGTTTTTGCAAAAGATGACATCCGTGTCAGTCCCGATAATTATTGATGGATGTCTTGTATATGAAGTTTACAGACATGCACAATAACACATAGATGCTTGCTTGTGTTTGTGTATATAAGTTAATGTTTGTCTATTTATTTTGTTTACACCCATTTATATGATTGCACTAACAGCACTGACAGCACTAACACTAGCCATACTATACATATATATATATACACACACACACACACAAACACCACAACGACATACCGAAACCTAGACTTTAATAATAGAAAATTGCATTCTGGAGATGTGGCCAAGTTTGTTTTAACATAAATTTACATGATCCTGCTTAGGTATACAAACGAAGGACTAGAAAGCTCATACTATCATGTATGTACATATGTTCATCGTAAACAGTGTCCTGTCCTTTCTTTCTTCTCAACTTATTCTAAGTTTCAAACTAAATTTGTGGCTCTTTGGTTTTGGCTAAAAGTATTGATGTTTGTTGTTATTAGTGTTGCTGTTGTTGTTGTTGTTGTTGCAAGCATATATCTTTGGAAAATTGCACTTATTTACATGCATACACAGCTCCCGTTTTGCATCCCGTTAAGCAGAATATGTACAATTAGAAGTCATAGTATATAAATTACTTTCATATGAATACCTCGTTTGTGTGTGCGTATACTTACTGTGGTGTAAGTCTGTATTACATCTAAGCATAAAGGACGAGTCACTAAAGCAGTCATATTATCACATAAAGGTAAAATGTTGTTGAGCAACAAACAAAAACGAAGTAAATTAAAATAAAATTTATTAACATACAAGAAAAACAAAAAAAAAAAAGGAAAAAAAGAAGAAGAAGAGAAAAGCAAATATTAGTTTAGTTTATTGCATTCTTCTTCTTGGTCTTATTCTCTCTTGGTGTTTGCTCGTTGCGTTCACAATTCTCAGCTGCCGGATGTTATGGCTCATGTCATATAATTTTTATTTAAATTATTATTATTTGCCTTAACAAATACCAAACGTTGTTGTTGTTGTTTGTAAGCTTTAATATCCTTGAATAAATGTAAAGACAAGAAACGAACCCAATTTACCCAGTTTATCCAGTTACATATGAATATAAACACTAAACTGTAAATATCTAGCTACTGGATCAAAGGGTTTAAAATCTTATTTTGATTTTTAATAAAACAAAACAACATAAATGATGGGTTACTTGGGAAATAAGTTTCGTATTTCGTAAAATATTACCAAATAAAACAAAAATTGGAATTACTTCAGAATGAATCTACGTTTTCCAACACTTATTTCTACTCTAATATGTAAACAAATTCGTTTAGTTTAAGTTAAAGACTCGTCAGGTATACAGAAATGAGAAGAACTGACCAAGCACAAGAGAAATTTATTAAAAGACAAAAGCCTTTATATTCCTTTCTAAGCGAGATGTAAGCTTGAAGCTTTTTGCAATGGGAACAAGAGACCATGATTGTTTGAATAAGCCGAAGAAACCGCCTCAAACGAAAACGAATTAAATTGCAAACTAGAAGAGATAGCGGTAAATGCGACTAGTGGTGGAGATTGCAAAATGGACCTTAAATACATGGTGGGAAATTTCTCTATAAGAAGAAATAGTCAGTTCTTGGCGAGACAACTTATTTTTCCAAAACGAAGTCTGTTTTCAACCATAATGGAATTTATCCACCTCTAAAAACAAACCTATTTATTTTCGTTTAAAAAAAGTACTCATTTTTCAGAGCGAAGACAGATGCGAAGGTGAACGTTGCGGGTTCGTCTTACCTGTTCACTCAAAATATTAAAAAAGTGGGAAATTTCGGATTAAAGAGATGAGATTAGACTAGTTAGTAAAATTGGTTGCAGATTTCAGATTAAACAAATGAAGTTCGATCAATTGGAAGAATTCATTCGAATTCATTCAAGCTGTTATAAAACTGCGAAATTTTAGATTAAAGAAGAGAGGTTAGATTAGTAAGGGAAATCGATTCGCGGCTTTTTGTCACCTCTGCACTCAAACTGTTGTAGAAATGCGAGATCTCCGATTAAAGAAGTTAAGTTAGACAAGTTGGCAAAATTCATTCGGGGTTTTGTCTTACATCCCCATCTAAATTGTTATAAAAAGGCGAAATTTCAGATTAAAGAAGTGAAGTTCGACTAATAGGGAAAATTCATTCGAGGCTTTGTCTTACCTGTTGACATATAAAAAGGCGACATTTCAGACTAGTTGGGAAAATTTATTCACGGCTTTCCATAATATTTATTTCTGTAGTCTATGAAGTCCTTTCGGAATTTAAGGAAAGAATCATGCTGAGTTTTTAAATTGTTCCGACTCTTTAATTAATTTTACCTGTATTCGGTAAGAAAGACTTGGCTGTTTGATGTAAAAAAGATAGAGTGCTGCTTAGAAGGATATTATTAGTCCTTACTGGCTTAGGAAAGACTAAAGTTGAACTTTCGAAATTCGAAATTCTTGATAATTATCAGTTCTATATATTGGGGAGTTCCAAAAAAAAATTCGGAAGAGTTATTAGTCTCAATGTTGGTGTAAAATGTGTTATGGATACGAATCGAATGAATTTCTACTGGCGGAAGAGTTTGCATCTTTCTTAGTCTATCTAACATAATCGTTAGGTTCATATAGTAAACGCATTCTTCATGACTGTGTAGGTTCCCCAAAATAAAGTGAACACCATTTAGTGTGACTGTAGAATTTCCGTTTGAATTTAATTGTCCTGCTAAAATTGTTTGTAGAAAGAGAAGTCAAGGTTCATGAAAGGACGCCTTTGGAATATATTTTATTTTATAGTCTAAAACAGGAATTAAAATTAAAGATATAGAAGAATATTAGATGGTCACGTTGCTTGGATAAGCTTACTTTGTATTCTACTCATAGTCTTTTATCGTTATCGCTTACTAAATATCTGCATATTTTTGCATATACGCCTCCTGACTTAGTTAAATACTGTTAGATGAAAAGTCCCACATTATGTCTATTTTGTTCTCGGTCAGCTTGTTAACGATTTTGAAATTTATGTATTTTTTTCCTCTTTTATTTATTTGTTTTATTTAAATTTTTACATTTATTAGTTACGTTCGCTATTTTTTATAGCCCCTCGCGTATATTATTGCACATATTTGCTTTATAATAAAAGTATAAAAAATTACTGCGAGATAAGATCTTTAAACTTTTGATTAACTAAACGCTACTTGTTTTTATGGTTATAAATAAAAAACGACAACAGCAACCACAGCGTAAAATTTACAAAAGCGTTAACGAAACCAGAGAATTGTTGTGTTTTGTTTTATTAATATAAACAAAATAAATGATATGATCATGTATTGTGTAGTAGAAGTGCGATTTGTGTGAGTGGTTTTTATTTTTATTTTTTTTTTTTTTCTTTATTTTTTGTTTCTAAAGTAGGAGGTGGAGATTTTTATTTAGCCAGCCATATTTAGTTTGAGGTGTTTACATAAAACAGACAGCAGTCAGCCATTGGCTAATTGTGTTATACAGCAAAACGAAAACGACGGAATTTAATATTTAAACCTCTATATGAATATATATGTAACTGTGAGTATTAAATATCACTTGAGGCCAGAAGTGGGAACGCAAATGGAAATTCAATATATGAAAATATATTGTAAAAATTAGAAATCAAAAACAAAAATATTCTTTGCCAAGCTTTTAAAAGCTAATACGTCAATGCCAACGTCAATGTATTGATCTCAAAAACATTTCGTTAATTATTTCATAAACTATTTACGAAAATTATATTCTTTTGAATATTTTTCTGGCATATAAAGCACAACAAAATAGAATAATAATCATAGATTGTTGAAAGGCAGCTCAGATATTCCAGGCGTAAAATTGTAGATTTTGTTTTGGTGGAAAAAAAACTGTATCTTTAAAAAAAATCTTCCCGATTACATTTAGAATAATTCTTACGAATATCCGTCTTGGGGCAGGTGGTATTAAACACCTCGAGTAAATGAACAAATTAGCATTGACTTCTCTGTGGATGTCTTTAAAGTACTTGAAACTTATCTCGCCGTCTGTAGACGCAATAACTGCTTCTCAGCGTCTTGCAATTACTTGTTATTGTTTAACAAGTTTCCATTTCTTTTCTTAACTGCTTCTATTTTCGTTAACCATCTTTTTTATGCCAAACCCGAGAAACCCGGGCACGTTATCTTTGTAACAAAGAGCACCTTTAAAATTCCCGAAAAATTTTAAATGCTGTTCCTAAAATTCTATTCTGGTCTGTTGCTCTGTTGTCAAATGAATTGGGGAAGGAACTCCAACTGCTTTGTTGTCCTCATAGAAATTTAGTTATTCTGGCAACTTCTTAAAAGAATGGGTTTTAGCACACGAGAACATATCCTCCTCAGCACATGAGAAGACCTCCTTATCAGTACATGAGAACATCTCCTCCTCAGCATATGAGAAGACCTCCTTTTCACCATATGAGAAGACTTTCCTCCGGTACACGGTAAGATCTCCTCCTAATTGCATGAGAAAATCTCCTCAGCACATAAGAAAACTTCCTCCTCCAATACAGGTAAATTAGTATTGCTTTGAAATGCGCTTACGTTTCTGATGATAATTTTTTATTACTAAAGCCTTTCGTGCGGTTCATTTCCTCTAAGTAATACAAGAAAAGTGTCTAAAAGTCAACCTACCAATCTGTCAACCTATCTGTGATATTAAAGAACTTAAAAAAATTTCTATTTTTAAAGATAAACCAAAAATTTTTAAAAATTTAATTTTCCTGTTTACGTTTTCCTAAGAAAATAAAATTTCATAGTTATGCACTCTTTATGAAAATGAAAATCAAAATCTTCTAAAACTTCCCCTATTAGAAGAATTTCATCACTCTTCTCTATACATAATAGCTTAATAGCTGATATGGTGGTCAATAGTCAACAAAAATCCTTGTGGGGTCATTTTTATTGTATGTTACAAAAACCAAGTTATCGTAAATCCATTATATGTTACTTTATTTTCTTTTTCCATATACTCTTATGCTTGTTGTTGGTATTGCTGTTGTTGATGTTGCTGTTTTGGTCAATCCTTTTTGTCTACTTTAGTCTATCTTTGTAAAGCTTATCTTAATGCTCCAGAATGGTTGTGTGTACGGTAATGTTAGAAAGTTTTCTTCTTTTTTATATAATTTTGGAATTTCCTTTAGCACACAAATAACGGCATACTTGGTCGTTGTTGCTGTTGGATTTTTTCTAAATGAAGCATTACAAATTCATTTATTTCCGGTCAGTGGATAAAGTTACGAGAACATTTTATATTCTATGCACTTTGTAAGAAATTTAAATAAAGATTTGTAATGACACCGAAAAAGATAAAATAAATGTTTCTTTTCCACACACACACACACACACACACNAATACAGGTAAATTAGTATTGCTTTGAAATGCGCTTACGTTTCTGATGATAATTTTTTATTACTAAAGCCTTTCGTGCGGTTCATTTCCTCTAAGTAATACAAGAAAAGTGTCTAAAAGTCAACCTACCAATCTGTCAACCTATCTGTGATATTAAAGAACTTAAAAAAATTTCTATTTTTAAAGATAAACCAAAAATTTTTAAAAATTTAATTTTCCTGTTTACGTTTTCCTAAGAAAATAAAATTTCATAGTTATGCACTCTTTATGAAAATGAAAATCAAAATCTTCTAAAACTTCCCCTATTAGAAGAATTTCATCACTCTTCTCTATACATAATAGCTTAATAGCTGATATGGTGGTCAATAGTCAACAAAAATCCTTGTGGGGTCATTTTTATTGTATGTTACAAAAACCAAGTTATCGTAAATCCATTATATGTTACTTTATTTTCTTTTTCCATATACTCTTATGCTTGTTGTTGGTATTGCTGTTGTTGATGTTGCTGTTTTGGTCAATCCTTTTTGTCTACTTTAGTCTATCTTTGTAAAGCTTATCTTAATGCTCCAGAATGGTTGTGTGTACGGTAATGTTAGAAAGTTTTCTTCTTTTTTATATAATTTTGGAATTTCCTTTAGCACACAAATAACGGCATACTTGGTCGTTGTTGCTGTTGGATTTTTTCTAAATGAAGCATTACAAATTCATTTATTTCCGGTCAGTGGATAAAGTTACGAGAACATTTTATATTCTATGCACTTTGTAAGAAATTTAAATAAAGATTTGTAATGACACCGAAAAAGATAAAATAAATGTTTCTTTTCCACACACACACACACACACACACACACACGTTGACATCAACAAAAATAGATGTACGTCCATACAGTTTTTACTCAAAGATTATATTGCAAGTGAGGTACATGCTCCATTTAAAAACTTTAATAGCTTTTGATGGTTAGAATCTTAAGGTAGATAATAGTTTTACTTTCAAACACAAATTATCTGCTTTTTTATATTAAAGGTGCACGCAAACACACATACACACACATAGAGTTAAAAATTTGATATCTTTTAATGGGAACGATGAGAAGAGGGGATTGAGAAACCCTTTATAAGATCTTTAAACTCGTTCGAATAGGTGACACACACAGTAACTTAAAGTTTTTCACAATCGAATATCATTATTTGGTCTTGATTGGACGATTGATTGCGATTTCAATAAGAAGGCACACAACAGATGTATGCAGGTTCTAGTAAACCTCTTCTTCAGAAACCCCCCATAGTATATATATATACATATACGCGATCAGCTACAAATTTAGAATCAAGTTAAGCATGTCCATCTGTCCGTTCACTTATCTCCCTGTATGTCCGTCCGTCTATACCTTTACTTCTCTGCTTTGTTTCTACTCCGTCTCAAATCTTATCTCATGCTTGTTCTAAACATTTTCCCGGCAAACTAACGCATCGGTTTCAAAAGCTCTCTAATGTAAGCTAGTATTGAGAAAGGGTCAAACCAGTTAAAGGATACACCTACAAAACAACGTAAACTGAAACTGTCTCTGTTTTCAAAAACCCCAAAAAAAGGTTTGTTTGCTGAATACTTATAAACCTCCGTAGATACAACTGCAAAAAATCGACCACGCCCTCTCAATTTTATAGACTATTGTAATTTCAGTTTTTATGAAAATATATGTAACATCCAGAAAAGAGTCTCAGTAATCACATATATTCATGATAAGTGTCAAGTTCGGAATTCAAATAGGCATGTCCGTCCATCAATATGTCTATCAGTCTGTCTACTTATCGGTGTACTGTCTATGGTAAGTATTCTCCTAGCCGCAAAACTTAAAGTATGGACTTTAAATTTAACAAAAGTATTGAAAGCTTTTGCCCGCAAGTTGGTACTGAAAAACGGGCATGGCAACATAAATATATAACATCTCTTGTTTCTGGATTCTTTTGGTTATTACTCATAAAGAGCAATAAAAATTCCCACTTGTATTCTATGGAAATAATAATAATAAGAGCAATAAAAATTCCCACTTGTATTCTATGGAAATAAAAAAAAATCAGCCACGCCTATCCAGTATTGGAGAGTATTTAAATTCATTTTATTTTTTCTAGTTTTCTTGTTTATGTCCAACGCGATGGGTATAGAAGGTTCGGTCTTAATCGGCTATAACTTTCTTATTTGTTTTCTTATAAATCGTGATCTTCTTTATCTTTCCGCTTTTAAAACAAACCTATGAACGTTCGCATATATATTAAAATAAAAATCATGTAATTTATTGTCTAGACTTAGCCCATGGAGAGAATATTTCTTTAGAAGTGATTACCTTTCCCTTTTCATGACCTCTCTCAGCAAAAGGTAAAAGTAAAATATTTAAACATAAAAACAATTTCTTTTCATACTTCAGCGCCGTTCTTCTATATGTAGGTGCATGTTCACGTTCATGTGTATGTTCATGTGCATGTGCATGTGCATGTGTGTGTGTGCTATTATTTAAAGAATTCTTTCATACTTTTTAAGGAATCGTGTTTGTATAGTTGTATGGTGTGAATGCTTATAAATGTCACAATGAGACAAAGTCCATTTCATTTATTAATTTACCATACAACACAATAATTAATTACTGTCACGCCTTTAAAACTCACACGCTTGCATGCATGCATCCATGCATGCATGCATGCATATACATACACTCACTTTATAAACGTAACGCTATTATGTGTGTGTGTTTGTGTTTTGCTTAAAATGAAATAAAAGCACACAGTACAGAGTACTCTAAGACAGACAGACAGACAGACAAATAGACAGATGAAAAGACGAAGAAAATGATGGACGAACATTTGAAATGTTAGACTATGGCGTTGATGCAGATTGTGCAAGAAAAAGAAAAAAAATTTTAAAAATAAAAATAAATAATTTCTTCTTTTATATTAAAGCACACACACATACACACACAAGCACCAAAATAAACACACGTACTTTAATGAGTCCCTCTTCAGCTTCTTAATGCTCCTCATATTTTCATGCATGCCTGAATATACTAGAAACCTTGATGTTTGTGATATTTGTGTGTGTTTATCTAAGCCCAAGGGTAGAGTTAAGATAATACGTATATTGACTGCATATGTATGCGTGTATATATGACATGTAAATGTTTCTTTTTTTTTTTTTTTTTTTTTTTAAGTAAAACCGATTGCTTAATATATAAAGAAATTTATAATGAAATAAAATTTAATTTAACTTTTATTTATATGAAATTTATACATTACGTTGTCTAAATAATATTGTACTTTCATTAACATTGACATTGAAAAGTAAAATAAGGTCATTCTTTCTTGTATGTCACTTAGAACCCTTCTCTCTGGTAAGTCTCTTAGAGAAGCTCAATATTTTTTAGAAGCCCTCATGCTATATGCTTTTATGTACGTATGTACGTACATGTGCAGTTAGTTATGTTTGTTTGATTGTTTATGCTATGTTAACTTTGTGTTTATAAGGTTGTCATGGCAAGTTTAACATTTGCTAGAACGTGTTGTCTGCCATTAATTAAAACGTGTACCATGTATATGAACTGCAATATGTATGTTTGTAATTTTGTATGTTCGTGTTTGTGTGTGTGTGTGTGTACCACTGTCTGCATATGTGTTTATAAGTACATGTGTGTATATGCAAGCATTGGATGTCGCCTACAAAATGTTTGTTGACGTCGCCATGCGCGCAAATTGTTTTGTAGACATATTTGTACAAAATTCTTGTTGTTGCTGTTGTTGTTGTTATGTATTTTTGTTTCGGTTATTTTTTCTTTTTTTTTTTTTTTGTTTATTGCAGCGCAACACAACTTGCAATAATGGTGTTAAATACCGAGCATGTTATATGTTAAGATATGAAATGGCTCTGCTCTGCTTTTGTTTTGCTTTTCGTCTCTTTTTTTGTTGTATAATAAAGGCGGCCTTAAAGATGTCGGCCATTATTGTTTATATACATAAGTATTAAATGTTTCTTCATATGATGAATGAATTTGTTTCTTTTTGTTTGCTTAGAAGATTTAATTGATTATATTTCGTAAAAAACAACAAATTTTAAAAGCAATAATTCGGATTTAAACCAAATGTTTGCCTATCGATATCATTTGCTGCTCCTTTCTTTTACTGTACAAAGCAATATGGAAAGGAAGAATAACTTTGTATCCTTTAAATTTAGATTTCACAGATGACATTTTCTGTTCTGAAACAAAACAAGCGCAACGTAATTCTTTGCATATAATCTTTAAGGGAAAACAATCTATTGCAATGCAAGTTCTATAGTAGCGCGCAGGTCAAATCTAAAATTGCCAACTTATACCAATATAAGCCTTCACTGCAAAGTTTTGTGTCTGTCTATAGAAGCGATTATTATTCAATGGACATTAATTTCCAAATTTTAACCAAATGTGCACGACTAACCGAACCGGTTTAGTTAATTATAAAACTTCGATTGATGATAACAATTCTACGTTGATGTTCTAAGTGATAGGAAAAGAGTTTCTCTTCGAACCGTGCAAAAGCCTCGTCTCCCCACGTGGGCACCACTCACAAGCTGGAAATTCTTGAACAAATTTATTATAATTTTAGTTGTAGCTTCAACCGAAGTAACGGCCGCCAAAAAGTTGAAAACTCTCAATCTTGACCATTAAAATTTTACTTGTAGTTTTAAGTCAAGCAACGGCTTCTCACAAGTTCAAAATTGTTGATCTAAATTATTAAAATTTTGGGTGTAGTTTCAACTGAAGCAACGGTGCTCAGTAGTTCAAAATTCTTTAACTAAATTATTAAAATTTTAAGCGTAATTTCGACCGAAGGAACGGTCGCTAGAAAATTGAAAACTCTTGATGTAAAGTATTAAAATTTTAATTGCACTTTTAAGTGAAGGGACGGCCTCTCATAACTTGAAAACTCTTTATCTAAACTATTAAAATTTTAGGTGTAGTTTCGAACGAAAGAACGATCGTTAAAAAGTTGGAAACTCCTGATCTAAACCATTAAAATTTTATTTGTAGTTTTAGGTCAAGAAACGGCTCCTTACAGGTTGAAAACTCTTGATCTAAATTATTAAAATGTTAGTTGTAGTTTCAAGTGAAGGAACGGGTGCTTAGTAGTTAGAAATTATTGATCTAAACTATTAAAATCGTAGTTGTAAATTCAATTAGAGGACTGGATGCTCTTATGTTGGAAACCCTCGATCGAAAATTTTAAAAGTTTATGTATAATTTCAACTGAATACGAGAATACAGTAAATAGGGCCACAGGTTAAATTATTAGACTTAAGCTCACTTTATGAACGTGAGTTTATTTACCAATTTTGAATTATTGCATTAAATTCACTAATCTTTCTTAGTGAAGTGAATAGATAATTGCTTCAAAAACAACAAAAAATCTTGTCGAAAGTGAAATTATTTTAACTGAGAACTTTTAAGATTGACCTGTGAAGGATAAACGTCACTTTTTTTTTTGTTTGGTTCGAACATAACATAATCAAATTACGATCGTCTTCTAAACTCGTTCACTATAGAAACTAATGTATTCAATAAGAATGGCAAGCGATTGATTAAACGTTGTAAAAGAATCGAATAAAATGTTGCTCTATATGTGTCTTCAAATTACACTTAAATTTCATAAGTACTTTAGTTTCCTTAAACATATCCGAGTCGAAGCAAATGCATCAATAAGCGTTGTGTTCGTATTCTGTTATAAGCTACAGCTACGAAAATTACGAAAATTAACTTTAATTCTAATTAATTTATTGTGCGCTTCAGAGTGTATTACTTCGACTTTCTTTTATTTCAACTTATTTTATTTCTTATAGCGCGATACCTTCCATCATGTGTTACGGATATAAATTTAAGTTTGGCTTATAAATGTTTTTTTTCTTATTTACTTGCTATTGTGGTTGTTGTTGTTTTCTGCTGTTTTCGTTATTATTGTTATTGTTATTATTTTTCTTCTTATTGTCGTTTATTGTTGTAATATTCGCCCTTTTTATTCATTAGCACGATTGTCGTTGTTGTTGCTGTTGTTGTTGTTATTATTATTATTATTATTGTTACTCTTATTTAATTATGAACTTTACTCACATATTCGTTGCAAGCTTTTTGCAATGCAGTCGTGTGTCTGGTCTAAACGCGACATGCTTACTGCCATTGCACATTTTGTCTATATAGAGTAGTTAGTATACATGCTTGTCCGTCTGTCCGTTTGTCTGTCTCGTTGTCTTTTTCAATGTTTAACTGTCTATCATTCAGTCATGCTAAACGTATAGATATCTGCAGCCATACACATACATATATACTCAGTTATATTATGTTTGTAATCAAGCAAGTGTGCGCACCGTTTGCATGCATGTATGTAATGTTGTTACCTCCTCTTTTTTTTGTGTTTTGTTTTTGTTGTTGTCTGTTATGATGTTAAGCCTTCTTTTTTTTCGTAGCGGTTCTTGTTGGCTTTGTTGGTATTGTTAGTTAGCACACACATAAATACATACGCAAGCAAACACACCAATATGGCGCAAGTATCATATAAAGTAATTTACAAAGTGCTTCATTTTCAGAATGTCGATCTTTTATATACATATAGACACATACATATATACATACATACATACATATATGCATATATATATAAAAATGTATATATACATTTACACACATCCATACATACATATTTACACGCATACATCCATACATCCGCATGTATGTGTATACCTGCATACACATGCCCATGCACATATGAATTATAAAGTTTTGAATTTTTTAGGTCGCTTTTCAGTTAAGTACTAATGGATATATATACATATCTGCTTACATGCCTTAATATGTATGAGTAGATAGATATAAATGCTGCATTTATTCAGTTTTCTTTTGGTTTTTTTTTATTTTGCCATTTTGCTACATTAACGTATTATTACGTTTATTTCAATGGCTGTTTTAAGTTTAGCGTTCGTCATGTATGCACATGGTGTTTGATAGGTACGGCTGTCTGTAGGTCTGTCTACTTTATATTGTGTTGATTATAGGCTACTAAACGGTTAATTATCGACATTTAATATGGCTGTCTTGCTTATACTTTTTGTAATGTATTTTATTTTTTTTTTTTATTTTTGAATTTTTTTTTTTTTTTGGTTTGCTTTGCCTCTTAATATCGTTGTTGTTTATGGCTTGGGGTAAAATACGCCTCTAGTTTGGCAATGTATTTATGGTCTTTCACAGTGCACATTCAAACACACACAAAATGGTGAATTTGTTATGAATTTGACAGACTTACCGTTAAATGCTGAAACAGCCACGCTCTTAATATATTGGTTGCTACTTTTGGGAAAATGCCACGTTTCTTTTGGTTCTTTTTGCCATTCGCATCTTCATCCTCTTCGCCCGTCCCTTCGCCGCTACCTATACTTGCGTTGCTGGCGTCACCTGAAATTAATTAATTATATTTCTTTTTCTTTAATTTTAATTGAAATGCAGAAGAAAAATTAATTTAATCAAGAATTTACATAGATTTTAAAACATTTGATCTTATTAATCGTTGCTGCTGTCAATTGTCTTCTGTCTTTTGATTGAGTTTTTTGTTCGTAAAACTCTAAGAAATCTTCTATAAATTTCAAAATTCTTAGTTAATAAAAGCTTGCTGCTCTTTAAGGTAAAACTTTTGCTTTTGAACTTAAAGATATCCTAAGTTTGTTACCAATCATTAGTTCTTAATGGAAAATTTCTGAAATTATATTTAAGAGTTAGAGAGGGAGAGGGAGAGGGAGAGAGAGAGAGAGAGAGAGAGAGAGAGAGAGAGAGAGAGAGAGAGAGAGAGTTTCTTAATGTAGAAAATTTCTCATCCGACAACAATTTTATAAGCAAAAAAGTAATGCATTACTTTTGAGTTGACAGTACAAACCAAGCGAAGAAAGTCATATATTAAGTTACTAAGTAACTTAAGTTACTAATTGCTACTGGTATCTAGGGCGTCAAGCAAATCCAAGTAGAAGAAAACAATGGGAAAAAAGTGTTATTATTCATGAGGCGTATCATATATAAATTGCTAAGAGAGTAACTAAGACACAAACTAAATTCACAAATGATCTCAAGAAATTATCAAAATATTCAGAAACTTTTTACGAACATAATTGCTGCATCAAGCTATAAGAAAAAATGTAAAGCGAAAAATGAATCGCGTTACTTTAAATGGTACATATTTTTGTCAATATTTCCTAATAGGTTTTCGTAAAGGAGAAAAATTCTCAGAGTTTATAAAGAAAGAAAGAATGTGGTTTATTGAGACTTCATATAGAATTGAAGGTCAACAAAGCCATAAACCATTTGCAGTTCTATAAAAACCTATATTTCTTTTTTAAATGTTTGCAGTTTTACATAGGAAACACTAAATTCAAAGGCATGTATAAATTTTTTTTGTTTCTACAATCCTTAAGTCTTTATTAGAATTTAAACTTAAACTTCTAAACTGAGCATATCAAATGTTCTAAACAAGATCACAACATCGAAGAAAAAGTTTTGCATTAAAAAATTTCAAAATTATTATAGACGATTTTGTGAAACCGTAGCAAGGTTTTTTAGTTGATTTTAGTGTTTTGAAGAGTATACTTATAATCACTCACTTTTATCTTTTCAAAGCTTCAAAGCTAGTTCGAAAGTTTCCAAGCTTTCAAAGCTTTTAAAGTTAGTTCAAAAGATGTCAAGCTTTCAGAGCTTTTAAAGCTAGTTCGAAGGACAAAACCTAGATCAATTGGGAAAGTTTATCAAAAAATTCAAAACATGTCCGAAAACGTACCATAATCAAGGTTAATTCCAAAAATAATTTCAAAAATTTTAATCAAAAGAAAGGAAAAAACAGGCTTTTCATTTGGTTGTTATCCATGTTTTTTGTGTGGTAAATAATAATTTAAAGTTGGTTTCATTTTGAAGATCTAAAAGATATTGATCACCTTATATAGACTGACTGAAAGATCAAGACAAATTAAAATGGCTTCATTGGACATGATCAGGAAGGCAAGACACAGGTCTATGAAACTATGTGGAACTCTGAGTGAGAAAGCTCTGTTCACTAACAATAATAGGTACTCAATCTAAACCTACTTTTGGTCTTGAAATGAATCTCAGTATCTTTTAAAACATTCTAAAGTCGCTAAGGAGAAGTAAGGAGACAATGAAAGCAAAATATCACTGCAAGCGTTTCAAACACCAAACACCAAAGATTTTTTAAATCTTATAGATTTTTTAGATTACCTTGTGATTAGCTAAAAATGATTAATGTTATAAACAGCTATTTGGCACCATCTCAAAGGTTCGATTACAGGAAAAAAGATTTCTATCTTAATGTATTTAAAACAGAACTTTTTCTGAAATGACTTTTGCTTATTATCTAGAAGTTAGCGGTAGGGGTAATAAGATTTCCAAGAATTTCTACAAATATTTACTGATATTTATTCTTTTACTTTAGATCCCAACGATCAAGATTTTGATTTCTTTATGATAAATATATTTACTGCAAACGATTGATGTATAATTCAATGCTTTTAATAATCTTTACAACCGCTCTTATCTTTTCTTTTCTTTTTTTTCTCTCTATATTTAATAAATTTGTTTTAAATTTGTTAATCTTATGGAGTGTCTGGAGATAACATTGAAGTAAACACTTTAAAATTTCTGTTATAGAGATTCATTAGGCTTTCTTGTAAAATTGTTTCCATACAAATCTTTTTAAAAGGAAAGGAATTAGATCACTTGAGTAACACTTAAAAGCAACACTTGAAAAATGATTTAAAAAATATATATATACAATCATATATATATATATATATATATATATATATATTTATATAATATATACAACACAAAAAGTTAACAATTCGTAAATTATGCATAATGCACTTTAAGCTGAATGAATTTAAAGTGGTGTATATACACTACAAGATACGGAGAGGTTCCGTTTTTTTTTTGTTTTTTTTTTTCATTTTATGCTTACAAGTGGCTTTTGCACATCATTATTATAACAATAAGCAACACGCCTTTTTCAAGATTAATTTCAAGAATGATAAACAAAATAAATAAAAATAATTCTTTAAAAGAAATAAAAATAATGCTTTATTGCTGTATATCATACTTATAGTTATAGTTATGCTGGAAATCCATTGTTTGGAATTATTTGGAGCCTCTTGTAAGTTATTTATGTGCTATTGTTCTCCAAGCAATACACAGTTTGTTTGTTTGATGAAAAAAAGGAAAAAAAGAAATCTACCAAAAATTATTTATTCAAAATATATAATTGGATTAGAAGAGTAAAGTGCTTTATTAAGTTTAAAGGTTAGATTAGAGAAAGCCATGAGGTTAAATTTATTTTTCTTTACAAAAAATATATTTTTTTCTTTTTAGTATTAATGAATTTTGTTTTTGCGCTTTGAATAAAACTATTTTGCAATTTTAAGCTTACGCCACTTTAAGTAAAGTTCCGTTTTTTACTGCCGTAATTAAAATAAAAACTTCAGGAAACTAAACGAAAGTTTACAAAAAATTATTTTCATACATACAATCTTCTATATGAACTAAATTAAAGAGAAGTTTACGAAAAATTGCTGTTTTACAATCTATAGGATTTGAGTTTAAATTCTTTACTTCATAGAAGTAATTTGTAATTTGTTTTAATTTATAAACGTAGATTTCTTTGGTAGCTTAAGTATGATTTTTTATAGATGCAATTAAAAATCATTTAAAGGGACTGATTTTTAAATTTATGTTTATTTGTATCACATTCTCTTGCTATATTCGTACAATTGAATGTATGCTTGTTCGGAACTCTATACTAGATACCAATTTTTGTTTATTCTGGGTTATCTCATGATTCGGCAGTTATCGACCCATTTACAAGTAGATGGGGAGAATCATTTGGTTTAACGCTTTTGCGTATCTATTACGGTATCGAAAATGTTAAAATATTTCCTATTTTTGACGAACTTTTTCCGAAACAAAAGAAGGTACTGAAAAAGCCAACTTCCCTTCAAATGTCACAACCATATTCTTATAAAGAGAGTTAAGAGAATGGGTATCGCCAATGAATATATCACTACGAGAGAGAGAGAGAGAGAGAGAGAGAGAGAGAGAGGAAAAAAGAGCGAAAGAGAGAGAGGGAGAGGGAGGAAGAGAAAGAGAGAAATGGAGAGAGATTGGGGAAGACAGAGCGCGAGAGAAAGGAAGAGAGAGAGGGAAAGAGGCAGAGACAGAGAGAGAAAGACGTAGGCACAACTAAATCCACTCAGAAGCTCACATCATGTACAAATGTTACAAGCAAAATAATGAAAAAATTATGCATCCTTAGGTCATAAAAATGACTTAAATGCTGCTTACTTTACATTAGAAATATCTAAACTTTATTTACTTTAAAGTTGTGTGTTTGTTTTGCTTAGTTGGTTGACTACCAAAATCAACTAACAATCAACAAACAAACAACCAAACAAAATCAACAAAAGCATGAACTAACATGAATAACATCATCAGGTGAAAGAGAGAGATAGGGAGAGAGAATCTCTGCATTTAAACAAACAATAGATAAAAATGAAAAAAAAAAAAATTATTTAAATTAACTTAAAATTATGCATAAACATAATATACAAAATATTGCATGTTTGCTTGTTTATGTTTACATTTACTTTTTATATTCAAAAAATACTCTTCATGGTTACTTCTTTTAGTTGTAATTACAAAATATTAATTTTTACACACAGCAGCCTAAACTAAACTAAAATTATGAATTTTTGTTGCTTTTTTTGTTTTTTTTTTTTTTGGAAAGGTATGTAAACTTATATCCACGCAAACATAAACATAAACATAAGCAGACTATTAAGAGCATCACACATATATACATAAGTATTTATAATCATTAAAATAATCATAATAGTTGTTGGTTGACTGGTTGTTGTTGTATTGTTTGGTTATTTAGTTGGTTCGTTGGTCTGCCGTATCGTATTGTTTTCTAAGGTTTACATATAATTAAATGGAATTTTATTTTGTCGCTATTGTTGTTATTGCTTTTGTCACTGTTTATCAAAATTAAACGCAAAATAAATATTTGTTATATTAGCATTATTTGTCTGTGCATGTAAGAGCATGTTTTTAACTCAAATAAAATAAAATATTCTCTTTTTTTTTTCATTCTAATTCTATCCTTTTTACACTTTAGCTTTCTGTATTCCTGCAGTAATTAAGGCGTCTAAAAAATATTGAAACTTAAAAAAGTCTTCAGCCAGATCTTCATGTTCATTTCATTTTGATCTTTTTCTTCAAATTCATATACAATCTATATATTATTTCCATCTGTAGGCTCAATACTTTTTAGATTAATAAATAAAATGTATTTAAATAATATTATTGTTTATTTACGTATAAAGAAGTTTTATCAGAATTTCAATGCATGCATTCTGGACATTTAACTAAACATTTAAAACTTTTCAAGTTTAAATTAAACATAAACTAAGCATTGCATGTGCATAAGCATGAAATTCTCTCTTTCTCTCTCTCTCTCTCTCTCTTTCCATATATATATGAATTTAATCAGTTTATTATTGATATTGATAAAATAAACACGTACTATGGAATATATATAAACGAGTCCGTGCACATTTTTGGTAATCTAATAAACATTTGCAGTTAAATGCTTTAAACATTATTTTATTTCTATAGAACGTACAAAATTAATACGGTTGCCGTTAATTTCCGCACTATTATCTTAAAATTTCATGCAAAGTCGATTAATATATGCTGCAGTAACTGAACTAATCTGATTACATTGATAAGTGAGAAGAAATAAATCTAAAAACATTTAAAAGCAATTCGCGATTACCTATCCGTGCAAACGTAAGTTGTTGAATTAAATCTAAGATATCCTCAAGTGATATGGCTTCAACCCGTTAAGTGAGGAGTCACACATTCTTTTTAGGTAACGTGTCCTTCGATCGATTTGGCGCATTATTATTAGTAGCAACTTGAGTGCAGGGATTTCTAATGCTATTCCCAAATTTGAAGCTAGGATCTTAATTTTTGTGGCCAAGAGAATTTTTATCTGTGAAAATTTTCCATAATGGCAAATTTCCCTCTGTATGGGAAATTGTCATCTGTATGTGAGATCATCATCTGTACGGGAAACTGTCATCTGTAAGGAATATTTTCCGATGTAATGGAAATTTTCATTTGTATGGGAAATTTCCATCTGTATGGGAAACTGTCATCTGTAATGGAAATTTTCATCCGAATGGGAAATTTGCATCTGTTTGGGAAATGTTCATCTGTATGGGAAATTTTCATCCGAAAGGGAAATTTTTCTCTCTATGTAAAATTGTCGTCTGTTTTCATTTATATGGGAAATTTCCATTTGTTTGGGAAATTTTCTGATGTAGTGGAAATTTTCATCCGAATGGGAAATTTTCATCTGTGTGGAAAATTCTCATTTGTAATGGAAATTTTCATCTGTTTGAGATATTTTCATCCGAATGGGGAATTTTCATATGTATGGAAAATTTTCATCTGTATGGAAAATTTTCATCTGTATGGGAAATTTTCATCTATATGAAAAATTTCCATCTGCGTGGGAAATTTTCACCTATATGTAAAATTGTCGTTTGTCATGGAAATTTTTATTCATATGGGAAATTTCCATCTGTGCAGAAAATTTTCATCTGTATGGGAAATTTTTATGTGCATTTGATCAAGCCAAGCGTGCCAAGCAAGACGAGTATGCTAAGGATGCAAAGCATGCTTCTAGATGTTGCAAACAAAATGACAACAGTAATATACCCCCATCCTTGGGTGGTATATATAAAATTATTTTTTTTATTTATTAACAATAAAAGCTATTTTGCTTGCTATGCATGAGACATAGCTGATGCATAAACAAATTCCCCCTCATATTCGGGATTATGAAAAAAGAAAATTATTAGAAATGAACATTTCATCTCAATTTAACTTTCCCCCCTGAACGAACAAATCAAAATTAAAATTTTAAAGAAATCACTGAAAGATTTTAGACAAATTTGGTAACTTGGTTGATTGATGTTTAAAATTTATCCTTTAATTCGTTCTTCTATAATTTATAGCATAATAAAATTTACTTAATTGTAACGTAAAAAGAAAACGTAAAACTATTTTTCGTTAATACATACGTCGTTGGTTTTTAATCATATTTTTGTTTGGAAATAACAACCCATACGACAATATTATTAACACTAACAAAATAAATTAAATTCTATATTTATGGTCACAAATAGACTTAAACGGGAGAATATTATATGTTTTTTAAGTTGCTTATGCTTTTCCTGAGAATATCGATATGGACATAATACACATACACACGCGCACACACACATACATATAAATATATATATAAATTTATAAAGTTTTCGGTGCACACATGCATTGCTCATCGCTATATAAGAGTATTTGTAATGGTTTAACTCTGTAGAGAGGATATGTTATAGCTTTATGCTATTATAATAATAGTTTTTTTCTTCTTCTTTTCATTCTCTTCGCCTTCTGGTAAACGCATACGTTTGTCGCTACTGTTACTACCATTTCCTTTCGAATAAATGCACAAAATTCCAATTTGCAGTAAATTTTGCGATTTTCTCGGTGACGTCCATTATACATATTAGATTTTTTCATATTTTTTTTTTTTTTTGTTACTTCTTAAAATGCAACAACAACTACTATTATTAAGGAAATTCTATATGAAAGTGCTAGAAAACGGAATAGTTAATAGTGGAAAGAAAGAAAATAAAACAAGGGAAGGCCTTGAGATTTTCTATAAAATATATCGTCTGTCTGTCTGTCGGTCATAAGCTTTGTTAACGCAGTTTTCGAACCCGAATTTCTTATCCTACCGACTAAGCTTTTTTAAAAAAAAAAAAAAAAATGCAAATAATATAAAATCTTTTGAAGATTTAAAGACCACAGATCGGAATTTTTTAAATTAAAGGCAAAGTTAATGATTTTAAAATTTTATGTGTAATGAAAAAATAATTTCTTTTGTGCTAAAAAAAAAACGAGAACTTTCTGAAACCACTAATGTTCATTACACCTTAAATTTTTCCTTTATTGGAATTTTATTTTTTAATTAAAAAATAAAATAAATTTCATTACTGTGCGGCTTTTACGTTCTACAACAAAATAAATAAACAAATTATATTCACTTTGGAACGAATCTTGGATGTCTACTACTACTTTAGTCTAAGAAAAATGAGGCGTAGCGAAGAAGGTCATAATTCACAATCATGTTCAAATTCATTAAATACTTTACCGCTCATATGCTCTGAAGTTTGTAACTAACAAAAGATCTCTTTCTTTGTACTTCAGATTGCCCAATGAACGATCGTATTGGTCTAGTGTGTAAAGTGAATAGGACGAACGAAGAGATTAATCCTGATTAATCCATACTTGCGTACTAAACAAGATTAACTTCTCACATTATTTGGCTTTAAAGTTTTGTGTGCGTGGGGAGCGGGACCATACCCGTAAAATGAATGGGCCGGATTTACAAGACTCATTGTATTCGGAATGTAAGAAGTCTATCGTGTCTGTTTCTGAATGTTACAAATTGAACAACAAATCTAGTGTACCCCCCACTTTAGGAGGTATTGAGTTTAATAAAAAAGAAAAAAAAGAAAAATATATTCAAACCAATTTTAATTTGTTGTGGTGATGGAAAAAAAACTCGCATATAAAGGCTTAATAATTTGTATAACAAAAAAGAAAAAAATTTAAAAAAAAAAAAGGAAAAACAACACATTTGTGTACATTTATATAAGAGTTGCAATTATTGCTGCTACTGTTTGAGGTATTAATTCTTGGCTGTTTTTGTTTAGTGAAAATTTTTATGAAAATAATTTTTCGGTGGGTTATTTATTTGTGGTTTTACAAAGTTTATTTATAAGTTTTTTTAAAAATATATTTTCGTATATAACTTTTAAAAAAATTTTTTTTTTATTATAATTTGCCTGCTTTTGCATGTATGTGTACGCGATATAGTCATTGTAGCAACTTATGCATAATTGAGTGATAAATTTTACACGACTATCGAAGATTATGTGACATTTCGATGTGGGAATTCACAAAAATACGAAAAAACAAATTTAACAAAAATAAAACGAATTATTTTACAATCAAGATTAATTAAATTTATTAAAAATTTATGGAAATCGATGTGAGTGAAAACAATAACTAAAAAAAAAAACTGTTAATAATAAAAACAATCGAATTTAATCGAAACGGGTGCGTCCTCAGAGATAATATTTGTATTTGCATTCATGGATTTATCCCTTCATTTAAGGCAGATAGTCAGCCATTAGATCTGTATTGGGATTGAAAAAAATTTCAAACCTCTCTCTATACCTCTATTTTTCTACTTTTGCTATACGTTCTAAATATCGTATTACGATGAAATCTCTAAATGGTATGAATACAGATCCGATCATCTTTTCACAGAGTGATATAAATAATAAGCTCTTATGAAATAAGAGTTTGCTTGGTGATAAAGAAAAAATTCTTCATATATTACATATATTGTATATATATATCGTACATCGTATGAATACACAATTGATTGTCTTTTCATGAAATGCAATAAATAATCTCTTAAAAAATAATCTTTGATTGCAAAAAAAAAAAAAATTACTTTTATATTATATACCATATATATATATATCATATATCGTATGAATATAGATCCTTTCATATTTTCATAAAATGCAATAAATAAGCTCTTATGAAGTAAGCGCATCCATCCTTGGCTACAAAGAATATCTCCTACGAAACAAATTTGCCAAGAAAAATTCTTCCTATATTATATATATATTATATATATGTATCGTACGTCATATATTATATGTACATTATATAATATATTATACATATATCGTATCACGTACATTAGGTATATTGTATAAATATGTTATGTATATATCGTATATTATACATATGTATAATAAATATTATATATATATATATATATATATTATATTATATTATATATATATATATATATATA
>KK351319.1:0-18348 GCA_000671755.1 Glossina brevipalpis | reverse complement strand
AACCGAATAGCAATCACCGACATACTCATAAAATTATACTCATGCTGTTGTATCCATTTTGTGTATGGATGGATACAGAACTCTTAAGCCGAAAAATATAACAAAAAAAAAAAAGAAAGAAAGAGATTCTACTCAAAAGCTGCAGGTACATATGTATCCAATAATTGGCTAAGATTTATTGCAGATATTTTTGTTTGAAAAGGAAAGGAAAAGATTTAATTTTTTCTTTTATATATATATATATATATATATTATTTTGGCAAGTTTTAAATGAGTTCATTTACTTTTTTGACTTGATGTATACTTGAATAAGTTCAAATGTGACAGATTGATGTTCCAATATAGGAAACACAAAGAGTTAAAAAACTACCCAAAAAACTACAAAAAAAAAAAAAAGAAACAAAAAAAAAGCTAAAGGTGTCCTTAAAAATTTACATAAGACATACATGAAAAAGCAAGAGTAACAATATCTTATCGGTTTATAATACGATTTCATTTAGATTAAGCAAAATTATAGAGCTCAATGGTACTGAATCTTTCCGGTCTAATAACCAATCATTTATATAATGTTTATCAAGTAAACTAAAATATTTTGAGCTTTGAAAATGTCAGCATTTATTCCAACAATAATACCGATGTGAACACTAACATATGACTTCAACTAATATTGTCTTTATTATTGGGCTTAATAGTTTTTATGTCATTTGATATTAAGAACTGAATATCTCAGCCTTATCTAGATCGCATGTTTTATTCTTTAAATTAAACAAATACCGATTACTTATGGTTTTGCTTTTTCTTGCCACCTCTCTATTTTGGAATACATTTGTGCGTAAAATGGAAAATGCGATATAACAAGTAGGCCTACACGTTTAGAGATTAGCTTAAAGTGCAATGGAATGCAGGTTCCGAAAGCCATTTTACATTACAGAAAAAAAACAAAAAGAAAAGTTTTTTTTAAAGGTTTTCATTTTCATAAACAATCTTTTTACTCGCTATAGAAATGAATCGAATCGTTCTTCAATGGAAATAAAGTTTGGTTTACAAGTGATACTAATGAATAGCAATCAATTGCTTTTCTTACTTGTCCCTGGTATAAATAATATGGAACCAAAATGAGGAGGAACACTTCATTCCATAGGTTTAGTAGGACTTTTCCTTGTAGTTTTAATACAGAAACTCTCAGTTCTATCTGTTTTGTGTTTTATAACCCATTTTATGTACCATTTATCTTGCCGTTAAACATATACAAGGTATAGCAGAAAATAGACGACAACACTCCATAGTATTCGGTTTTTATTCTTGTCCGAAAATATAATATACATTTGCAAATTTGATTAATTAAAGTGATTTTGGTTATGAAATAATTCGAAATGTTCGATACACAAAATTTCATAGAGAGATATAGAAGAAGATATAGGAAAACATTCCTTCCATAGTATTCGGCTTTTATTCTTATCCAAATATATAATTTATATTTGCAAAATTTGAATTACTAAAGTAATTTTACTTATGAATTAATTCAAAATATTCATAAAAAGATTTTAGAACTTGATTACATCATTTATTGTTTTTTTATTTGCAATAAACAACTGCTTTCTGTACATTTTTTTACAATTCATATTTTTTGTATAATTCACATCTTGAATCATACTTGTGCAATAGCTGTCATTTAAATGTCAATTTCTTTCATTTCGTTGAATTTCTTTTGAAATTGAATTGAAAACAATTGTAATAACAATCAATGCATCATTTGATAGGAAAAAGGGGAAAACTTTTTTAAATTCTAAACTTTGCATTCTGCTGATTCTTGTATTAATGAAAACCTAACACACACAGATACTATATAAGATATAAAAACTATATCTTTGGCAGGAAATAACAAAAAAAAAAAAATATGAATAAAAAGTTATACAACAAGTGCGAGTAATTTTGTATTAGTTTTTATAACCCATCACCCATTTTGTTTGTAATTGCCCAGAAAAGAACTTCAGCGAAACTCACAAAGTATATATGCGTTCTTGATCATCATCAAATTTCGAATCGATTTAAGTATGTCTGTCTATCCGTCTACCCATTTGCGTAATGTCTGTGGCTGCAAAATGAAGATGTCGGCTTTTAATTTGGCAGAAACATTAGAAGTTGTGTCACATACGTACGTAATGAAAATGGGCCAAATCGATCACAGACTGATAATAACCACGAAGATAGAAAAAATATATTAAAAAAGAAAAAGAAAAAAACTAACGATTGTTTAGATATCTCTATACTATTAGATAACCTAACTACTCAACTGTGTCTTATAATTTTGTACAAGTCACAGTTATAGCTTCATACATACAACAATCGATTTAAATTCATTTTGCAAACCGACTTAAGCTTGTATGTCCAGTCTTTGCTTGAATATATTTGCATTCCAATCTACAACAGGTCGTATTGGTTTTACTCTATTTGATATTCTTGCTTCCGCTAAAGTTAGGCAATGATAGGACGTAGGATATTTTGAAAAAATGTTTCGATGTTTTGAATTTTGCTTGGTTAAGCGTATGTGACATTGAAAATTGATCGCAGTCACTTTAGTGATGATTATGGAAGTATTGAACATGTTTAGATCAATTCTATATATAAGTCCTTAAAAGTAAACGAGATGATACTTTTTTTCCAATAGCACAGAAAAGTATTGCAATGCGAGGAAGCGAGCATAATATTATGGTAAAAGAAGGCTGAAGGCAGAACAAGTTCTTAAAAGAAATTCATAAGACCAAGACCACCAATGTCCTGCATAACTTCCCTATCAAAGGCCTTTACAACGCAGAAGAAAAGAAAGAAAATTACTCAGTTAATTTAAAGAGAAAGTAGTTTGCACCAAATTTTTCAAATGTCATTCTTTCTTAAATCAATTCAAAAGCTAACGAAATCAATTGTGAAGGAAATGATCGGCGAAATCTAGAAGAAGAACCTAAAATATTTAAAAAGAAATCTACGCTTAGAAAGTTATAACTGCATCACGCTAATGATTAAATACTCTACGGTAATTTGTAATGACTTTTTCAAAACGCGCTATATCATAACTACTGTAATTCGATCCAATTTCAATTTTTAATATTAAGACCAAAACATTTCCAGATATTAACATTCATCAAAATACCGCGAATATTATAACCAATAGGTTCAATGTAAATATATGTAAGCAAAGACAGGACATAAATCGATCTACAAAAGGAATCTAAATCATTTGTTGTGTAAGCTATAATGGTCTATAATAATGGTCTATGGAAAGTTGTAAGAAACAAAGAAGTAATTAACCAAACTATTTAATAGTGCAGTGTAGTATGATTTTGAAATCAACACAAGCTCTGGTTCTTTTTTTTTTTTTAAATATATTTTTACTATCCCCGTTGCTACTATCATATCTGCCTTAAAAAAAAAAAAAAAAAAAAAAAAAAAAAAAAAAAAAAATATTTGCAACATTATGCATATGCAAGTATGTTTTGATTTCCAACTGTGACCACACTTCCAAAGACGACTGACTATGATTTTTACAAAATGAAATTCGCAAATGCAGAAAAGAAAAACCACAACTGCACAACAACAACAACAATAATAATAAGAAAGAAGAACAAGACATACATATGTAGTTTTACGTGTGCAATGAATGTAGTTATTGAGCAAAAGTTTAACAACAATTTTGTAAGATGCTATAGATCGGTGGTGAACTTGTCTCCTAATAAAGAACTCAAATTGGCGCGTTCAAAACTGAATAAGCAGACACACACTGCAACACACAACTGACTGAATGCCAGCAAGAGATCTAGATGGGATATGTAAAAAGTTCTATATGTGCGTTTAAAATGAATGTCATTGTGATAAGTATGGAATTGGTTACGTTATGAGTGCGCGCGAGAGAAGAAAACGATCATCAAAACCAAGTTCAAGGAGGGAAACTACTAACTAAATAAGAAAAAAAAATTAAAAAAAATAAAAAACAAAAAGGCAAAGAAATCAGAAAACATGATGTAAACTACAAAATAAACTTCAACCTCCTGTGGTGCAAAGTTGACGTACGACCATGTGTCGGGCATATAAAATACAAATAAAATTTTCAGGGAAATACAAATTAACTTAAAAAGAAGAGGGAGGAGGAATCAGAGTATACACATACGCATATGAACTCAAAACACTTATGGATGAATACAACAACAAACAAGCGTTGATATGATGAGAAATAAGAATCACGATTTAATGTTAATTTTTATAAAAATTTCATTTTTTTTCGGTGTGAGGGATACAAAGAATCTTTTTACCTCCAACATCATATATACAAAAAATTTCAAAGCTAGAGTTACTCACAAAATGCTTTATATATATATGTATGTATGTATNTGTATGTATGTATGTATGTATGTATGTATGTATGTATGTATGTATGTATGTATGTATGTATGTATGTATGTATGTATGTATGTATGTATATATATAATATATATTTGCTTCGTTCATTGTCACAACCGATCAAGGTGAGATATTATTGTACATTTTGCTTACATATGAAAATATATATGTTCTTGTACCACTGACATGACCATCGGTGATACATTTCAATATGTCGCATAAATTTAATGCTATACAGCGCGCGCAAACAAAAGTAACATCAATTTCGTTTTTTTCTTTTTTTTTTCCAAAACACTTAAGCTATATATTTGAAGATTTGCATAATTTTTTTTTATTTTTTTGCTTTTTTCGTGGCATTCTGATCTTTTCAGATATCATTGTGGCGATGGTGGTGCCCATCATCTTGTCGTAAATTCGAGTATAAAAATATTTTTTCAATTTTTATGTGAGTTTTGTATTGTTGTTCGATTGCAGAGTGCATTGCACACTCAATGGCGTTCATGTTCATAAATTTAACAAATTTGACAATTATGAGCGTTAATAATAAATAAAATTGACAATTCGAAGCTTTTTCTTTTTCCTTCTTCTTTGGGAACTTTTGATTCAATTCAATTTTTTGTGAGACCAGTAAAATTTGCATATGAGCGAATTTATTATTTAAAGAAAAAAAAAATATTAATAAAAATAAAAAATAAAAACAAATAAAAACATTTAAAATATACGAAATGCATAAATAAAAGGTGAAAAAGCACATGTTTCGATATGAAAAGTGTAAAGGTGATCTTCAAAAAAAAAAAAAAAAAAAAAAAAAAAAAATACTTTAAGATACCGTAAAATATCAATATTTTTGAATGAAGAAGATAAAGATGAAGAAGAAGAAACTCCTATTGATTGCATCGCTTAGCCATTAACTTTAAGTAGAGTCTCATGTAAACTAGACTTGCAAGCACACCTGGTCAAGTTAAATTAAATAAATATTTAAAATAAAATGTTTATTTATATATACGAGACATCGTTCGAAAGTAATTTATTCAAATCAAGCAAAAATAAAAATAAATAAATAGGGTACATCATCATAAAATCATATTGAGATGATAAGAAAAAAAAAAAACAAGAACATCGACATACATAAAACAGATGCATTTTATGATGTTGCGTTGCAAACACAATATTTAATAATAATTCATTACTAACGGAACTTCAACCTTTAATACTAGAAGTACAAATTAAGGAAATCAAGACAATTAATTAAGTTTTCAATAAGAAGAAACTAAAAGACTTTTTTTTTTCAAATTGATAAACGATAAGAAACATAATTCATAAGAATTTGGTTTAGTATGTAAAGAGATTTGAGGGAAAAAACTTTTTTGTGTCAAAAAAAAACTTTAAAAGAACATCCAATTATTTATATTAATAAATTTCCTTAGATTTGTTTTGTTTTAATATCAAATTCTTGAGTAATTAAATACATTAAGTAAGAGAGAGATTAGTACAAATGTTCATATGTTACTCTAAACTTTCTGTAGGTAGTAGTAAAATAGTGAAGTGATAATTAAATTAAAGAGAGAGAGGGAGGGACATTAATATTAGAAATTTATATCAAGATGTTAGTAAAATTTTTTAGACTTTTTAAGTTTTTGAAAATTTTGAGAAAGAAACTAAGTACAATCTCATTTGCATAGATTTCAAAACAATTGCTTTATGAAAATTAGTTCTCTAAAAAGCAGATAATAATCCTTAATATCAAAGGACCTCTTGCAAAGGATAGGTACTATGTAACGACTATATTGTGTTATGGTCTTGCTAGAGTAGACAAAAGCGAGCTTAGGGAGACTAAAGCTAGGCACATGACGGGAATACGAACTGCACATCTAACGGGCGAACATACGTACTAAAAGTTAGACAGACTTACTACAGATGACGACTAATAACCAGTCAAAGCACGTGAAACGAACGTTTACTTCACAATCAAAGGTTAAGTCCATTTGCTTTCTATTAAAGTTAATCTTTTTTTTTTTGTTTCTAATTTTTTCTGTTCAAATCAGCAAAGGCTAGGCCAGGGCTAACAGAAATATATCTTTACCCGCTGACCGTTGCAACTGGCTGCCTGTCAAATGCCAGACAAAGCTGGTAACCTATTTTAATGTAACTTGAGTTTTACATATATATATATAACTGTAATGGCCTTAGTCATCTCTAAATGTGATGTCTTTAGTAACCTAAACAAACTCTTTTAAACTGTCTTCGTTTATTAACTTCCTACCATCTTCTGAATAACGAAACTACTCTCTTAAGAATTCGTTCGCACTTTGTTACACAATTAAAGATCATTGCCCTTAAGGAAAAAAATACATATGAGAGTTTTTTGTATAAATTTTTTTTCCAAAGTGGAACTCCTTGACTTAAAAAAAAAAAAAAATTCTTGTTTTTTATTTTTATTTTTTTTATTTTTTTTTTTTTTTTTCATAAAACAACATCATGCTAATTATTTGCCAAATTCATAAATCTTCAGCCCCTTTTATGCTTACATCTCCATACATAAATATGCATGAGTACATATGAATAAATGTATACATAAATATATACCTACTATATGATGCACATATGAACGAACCTATGTTTTTATAGGCTTTCTGTTTGTTAAATTTTTTTTTTTTTTTTTTTTTTTGCAAACAAAAACTATAAGCTGAAGCATTTCTGACATCATAATTGCTTGCATATGGAAGACTACATGGTTTTTAAAAAAAGAAGAAAAAAAAAATTTTTTTTTATATATTCATATCTTGCTTACTTCCCCCAACTAAAAAAAAATTATAAAACCAAAAAAAAAAAGAAAAAAATTAACACACTTCCTTTTTCTTGAAAATGTTGTTCTTGTTGTTTTCGAATTTTTTTTCTTTTTTTTTTTGCTTTTCATTAAAGCAGTAAATAACGAATTATGAATACTAGTCATTTGTAAAATTATTAATAGAGGCCATCATATCATACAATAGCAGTAGGGATGTCAGTGGGGCTATCAAGTTCATTTTTCCAAAGAAATTCTTATATATGTCTCAAATTTTAGAACGTAGTCCGGGAACATTTGCTTCAAATTTTCCACCATGTTTCTAAAGGTATTAAGCCCATTTTCTATTTTAGTTTTTTCTCATAAACTGAAAACTAATTTGAACAGCTCTTCAGCTTTTTTTCTGCCTATTTTTAGAGCTGTAAGATTTTTATTAGAAAAAATCTGGTGATTAATTGGATGTAATCATATCAACTAGGAATTGTTTTCCGGTCAAGATCACCTTATAGTAAGTTTGATTAGTATTTCAGGATAATGAAAAGACGTTAGCCCTCGTTCAAGGAGAAGAAATGTCGAGAATTCTCTCTAAGGTGAACAGTATACACAACCAATCAAGAAAAGTGTTATTGAAATGGTTAAGCGAATTTTGGCCACCCATCAAGTAAGAATTGCCTTCTAGTCAAGAGCATTTTATAGGAATTTCGAAAGATGTTAGCCCTTATTCAAGGAAGAGAAATGTAGAGGATCCTTTTTTTATACTTCCTGGTCCTGTAGTACTTTATAGGAATTTTGATCAACATTCCAGAATTTTAAGATCAAAAGATGTTAGTCCTCATTCAAGAAACAGAAGTAAGGAAGATTTTATTCAAGATGTATAAGCCATATTGATATGGTATATGAAATTTTAGAATTTATCGATTTCTCAACAGACTAATCAGTCAAAGAAGTTATTATTGATATATTCTGCTGTGAAAAGTTACTAAGAAAGATATCCGAAACTAGCAATTCTAGGGTTTATAAAATCGTTTGAAATCTATCACATCTGATGGTGAAATATATAATTTCTTCATAGAAACATCAATAAGGTCAACGAGAAGCAAATATGTGTAATTGATCTCCAATAAATTCTAGAGCAGTAAGTTTCATTAAATTGATTTCGATAAGTTTTATGTTCACCGAACGGTAAAAGTATCTTTACAAGGCCATTCAGAGATTTACTCTGAAATATATCTACAGGTACATGAGGGATACACCGATGCAATCGGCATATTTTTAAGTTAGAATATGTTAGAGAATAAGTTCGAGCTAATTATTTGGAAAAATATTCTAGAGAGAGAAACGTAACGATAGATTTCGCATAATACTTTGTTCTTCGATAGTGAATAAATGCGGATCATTATTATTATTATTATTAAAGCATAAGTCACGATATGAACATGCAACCAACAGCAGCAGGCACAAGAAACTACAACAGCTAGCAATAATAATAATAACAACAACAACAATCTGGTATCACCAATATTTGCAGCATGTGAAAATCTTTCAACACGAAACTCCAAAAAAAAGCATGAAAGAATGAAAGAAAAAACTAGCGTAACAGCAACAACAGCAACAACAACAACCATAACATGATATACACATACAAGACATATCGTATTAAAATTGTTTAATACGTTTCTCTTGAGGCATTTTTAGAAATATACGGTAGGTTATTATTATTATTATTATTATTTTGCATTTGTTATTGTTGTTGTTGTTGTTGTTATTTTTTTCTACATTTCCATACATATATTTTAAGTATATATGCATATTCATGCATATGTACGACTTAAACACATGTATAGCGTTTCTTTTTTGGCGGCCATATTTACGTACCGGTTACCCCATCATCTGCATTCATTCAATATGCCCGATAAGCTCTTAGATGGGGTGCCTATATAAACGCATATTATTTGCGTGTAAGTGTATGTATGTGTATGTAAAATATTTTTTCTTATATTCGTCGTTGACTTCATTTAAGAAGGTTAGTGTAACAAAACAACAAAATGGTTTATTAAGTAAGTAAATGAGGCATTGGAAGAATTTATCGTATGGTAAAGAAAATAAAATGCAAAAAATAACTTTTCTTAATAATAAGCTTTTTTCAAAAAAAAAGAAAAAAACGAAGAGGGAATAAACAGTGTTGTTCGGTTAAAAATTCTATACATATCTATCTACAACTATTTTATTTTATTTATACATAAAAGAAATTAAAGCGATTGTTTATCCATTCCATGACTTATCATATACGGGGCCCGAACCTTCTAATGAATTCCGCTTTTAAAAAAATTAAGACTACATTTTTAGTAAAGTATCTTCAAAAAAAAATATTTTTAAAATCTATCAATTGATTATCATAGAAAACAGGCAAGCAATCATGTAAGGCTTGGATGAGTCAGATCTGTCAGATGATTATATCAAGAAACAATTAATGGTAGAGTTATGTTGAGCGTTAAATCCTATTACTTTGTTTAAAAGGCAGAGCAAGTTAGTGTTCCCTTTAAATTGCAAGGGCTTGTTCAAATAACTAGTTAGACTCACTTATAGAAAGAGAAACTCCTGCACAATACGTGCTGATCAAAAGCTGTTTTTAACATTCCGAAAAGCGAAATTTAATTTTTAAAGCAAAACTTTCTGAATTTGTTTTTACTTATTTTTCATGATAGAAAAATTCTTCTACCAAATCCTAATAATTCCTTCGTCTTACTACTTGTTCAACTCAGCCACATTATGAATTCTCACCATCCATGTCAATCTGCTTTATGTTTGAAGTTGCTAACAAAGGGGCACCACATAAAGGGCTTACTTACGGCTAATTTTATTTCGAATATCTAGTGTTTAAAACCTCATCAGAACAGGGTTATGCTATATCTTGCAATTTTGCTAGCATTTCTACAAGAAAAGGAATTACAGTCAAACTTACAATGTTAGTGCAGTATACAAAAATTTTAGTCTTATTAGAGATTTTTAAGCGGAAAATTAACTAAATACTATTCAGATATTATTATGAAAAAAGCAACAAAATAATAAGAGGTATACGTAATGTGATGAGTCCTTTTAGTCCCATAAGAGAGTCAAACTTGCGAATGTCTTTATAACTTTGAGAAATATCATATAATATATATCATATTATATACAATATCATATAGAATATAATATATAATATCATATATAATATAATATATGATATAATAAAAAAAATATAATTGTTTTATAATATCACTAAAAAGATCGCATCTGCTTCCATGTGTGCACAACTAACGAAGTCATTAGAACGTTTTACAAAGCCTAACTACAAGAATGAGACCTTAGATACATTTCTCTTTATAATAGTGACACTGTTTCTTTCAAAAGTCTTAAAGATCTAATATTTTTCATGTAATGAAATTATATATATTATTTTAGCTTTTAATAACTGCGATGGGTTTTTTTGAAACGAAGTAGCTTTCTCTAACATCTATAGGTTATTCGTTCTCTTAAATATTTCCTTACTACTGTTTACTGCTTTCAGAACATATTGTTACAAAAATCACAAACTGTTAAAAAATGCCTGTAGCAAAGCGTTCCTTATTATTTCTTATTATGCTTTACGTGCACGTTTGCAGCTGTCGACGAAAGCGAAAATTGACGAGAATTCCTGCGCAAAATCTCTTAGGTACGCGGATTAGCCAAACTATGCCATGAAATCTAGCAGCGAAGGATTATCAAGCGTAGCTAAACGCAACGTTTGTGATGTTTGTAGGATTTATAAAAGCTAAGGATTTTCCTTAGGACAAGTTAGTTGCATTTTATTAGATGAATAATAATATTCGAAGCAAACAAATATTAAAAAAATAAGTTTCTTTGTAAATAATTGTAAAAACCATTGAGATTGTAAATAAAATCTACGCTTTTCACACAGTCCTGTGATACGAATTTTGTCGGATGATAAATGGACTTTTTATTCCAATGTCCAATAATGATGGGTATCCACGATTCGCTTCGTAACTTTTATTCCATTTTACTCAGTTTATGTGAAATGGATGTATTCTTAGTTATATGCACATACATGTATACCTATATATTTATGCACATAAAAGCTTACAAGTATGTTATTGGCCATCAACTAAATATCAGGAGGAGCTGAAATGCGTTGTTTTCTTTGCTTTTCTTTTCTTTTCTTTTCTTTTCCTTCAGTTTCATTGATGTGCTTAGAATTTATGAACAACATGAAGATCCCAAAACGAAGTTTTGGTTTTCTTGCTTTCTTGCTACAATTGCTGATGATGAGCATAACGCCCTACGAACAACGATAATGATAATGATAACGACGATGATGATGGGTTATGGTCATACGCCTAATTATAGTGGCTGTCAAATTCTAAATGAAAAGTTTTACTTTAATTTCAAATACTATATAGTTAATCTAAATTCTGCGGGCACAAGGGTTGAACGCGTTCATATATAACAAACGCATGTATGTTCAGTCTAGTTGTTAAAGAGATACCAGAAATGGATAGAAATGGCGCGAGAGTTGTATACAAGCTGCTGATGTTATTAAAAACAATTTTGTATTCTGGTAGACGAGGTTACATTTCATTATTCAACGCTTGAACATTCCACTTGCAACAAGAAAATCTATTCTTGATAAATAAAATAAAATAAGATTGTTGAAATATTTTGCCTCTTCATGCGTCCTTCGTCCTAATATGTTCGATCGCAAACAAATAAACTTTACATTACTTATCTATGCTATCTAGGTCCGTTACTAGTAACTCTACTTTTACGTTTCAATTTTATCTGTTACTAGTAATTGTTATTAAATTTTTCTATTACTGCTATTAATATTTTTCTGTTACTTTTAACTCCTGTTCGGTTTAATTTTTTCTGTTTTACTAATAACTGTTGTTAGTTTTATTTTTTTCTGTTACTAGTAACTGCTGTTAGTGTTAATTGTTTCTGTTACTAGTAAGTGCTCTTAGTTTTTTCTGTTACTAGTAACTGCTGTTAATATTTTTCCGTTCCTTCTAACTCCTGCTAGTTTTAATTTTTTCTGTGTTACTAATAACTGCTGCTAGTTTTAAATTTTTCTGTTACTAGTAAGTGCTCTTAGTTTTTTCTGTTACTAGTAACTGCTGTTAATATTTTTCCGTTCCTTCTAACTCCTGTTAGTTTTAATTTTTTCTGTGTTACTAATAACTGCTGCTAGTTTTCATGTTTTCTAGAGCATCCTAACAAGATGATAGGCCCGAAAGAAGTAAAGGTTTGGACACATTGGATGTAAGTAAAAGAAAAAGTAAACAGTTCCTGATGTTTAACGAAAAAGTTCAAATGTGTCTAAGAAACATATTTTTACAAAGTAGTTGAAGAAGAAGAGAAAACTTACCACTTGCACTCGTGCCGTAATTGTCTGGGAAAAGATGAAAAGAAAAGAAAAATTAAATTGTTGTTAAAAGTGTTGTAATAACATAAAGATAAAAAAAAAAAACTCTATACGATATATGGAGAAAACAAAGAAATTCTTTTAAAAACAGGTGTCGTCTCAGCGAGATTTAAGCTTTTTTTTCACTTTCTGCGAATTTTCTTCCCAAACCATAAATTTGATTTCAAATGAAATCATACACCAGAAAACAGTAATAAAAAATAGATTTGTGTTTTCTTTGCTTTTGATTTTTATTTTCTTTTGTTTTTCTGTTTTTTTTCCTTAAATACTTATTTGTTGGCCATCAATCAAATTCTATGCGTGTACATGTTTGCGTGTATGTTTATATATTTGATGTCCAAACTATTTTTGGATGGGATGATAAGTATGTCGGACTGCAAGAAATTCTCACATATCAATAAAAGATTTGAAAAGATTGAAGAAAACCCAGAAATAGAAAGACAAAAGGCAAATCAAGGTGAATGAATGAATGAATACCCATCCATAGTGTAGATACGATGTTTTTTGCCCAAAAGAAATATTTCTATAATTATGAATGAGTCATTCATTATATTATATGATGGTGAGCATTTATATTTAGTTTAAGTTATATTTTCTTATATATATATATGTAGCGACTAATGCATAAAAGTCGTTTATTTAATAATTTAGCGGTTTCTCTTTTAAAAGCAATAAAGAGGTAAGATTCGGCTTAATTTCTCAATCTGTTAATTCTCAGCTTTAGCCTTAGTTAAATATATAATATTTGAATGTAGCGTACAAGCTTAGGGCAATTTTGATGATTTGCGAACATAAGGTTTTTAGCTCGCATTTCTAACGTAGACTTCTATATGTTATAAATATTCTGATGAACGTGAGAAAAATTGTATACAAGAAAATTAAAGATGAAAGCGATGATCCAAATGCTTTAAAAATTACGAAAATATTTTCTAATGTCGATTGGAAACTAAAAAATATTTCTTGCGTTCCTAGTTTACAAAGTATTTTTTGGTAGGCAACCAAACCTTGTAGAGAGTGTATGTTACAGTTTGCCATTAGCATTGGATCGTCTGCCGGTCTACAATGTAAGAAAGTGCGTTTGTTATTGTCGAACAATTTATTATTTACTCTTCACTTAGTTTCGCCATAAAGTACTAAAAGTCATAACTTTTTGCTATACAAAGGCTTACGTTTCTTTAGGGCATTAACAGAGAAAAGGATCCGCTAAACGGACCGCGTTTACCAAAGTAAATTTATTTATCATATGAAGTGTTCTGGACAAATCTTCATCAAGGTGCACTAAAATTTATATTTCACTCAAAATTTAAAAAAATGCGGAAAGATCAGAAAAATTAACCAATAGAGTCCAAGTTTACCTTGCTGGCTAAGTTACTATACTTGATACCAATTTTTAACTTAATTAGTTGGTTTAATTAACTATTAATTAATTTATTTTTTTATTTATTATAATTAATTACATTATAATTAATTTAATTGATTAATTATTTAACTGATTAAGTAATTAATTATTTTTTTAATTAATTATTTAATTAATTATTAGATTAATTTATATTTTTTTTCTCTATATCGACTTTTTCAAAATTTTACTTTACATGAGGTATCATGGTAGGAGAGCCGTCCTACTTACAAACAAATTCAGTAGTGTTCATCCTTTTACCAGGATTTGTTTGGCTCTATTTCGATTTGTAGGTTAATGACAATAGCGAATGGAAAGTAATCGGACAGAAAGACATATAAACAGGCTTATATCGTTTTGAAAAATGATTTTGATTTGGATAGATATAGCACTGTTAGGACTGTTGCTTACATCCGCCTAAACTTAGCATGTCCTTCCGCCATAAATGATGTGCGCTACATAAAAATACTCGATTAAACGTCTTTTGCACTTCTTTCTTGCTTTCTTTGCATTATAATATAGATCAAGGAAGAAAATTATATTCGATCGTGGCGAATCTTTTATACCCACTACTCAACATCTTAAAAAAAGGGGAAAAAATTAAACCATTATAGGTAGGTGTGACAGAATTTTTCTATTTCTATGGAATACCATGGTAATTTTTATTTTGCAGTCTATAAGTATTGGGCAAAGCGGCCAGAAAATGAGCATGTTTTCAGTTTATTTTATATTGTATGCGTAGCCTGTGCTCGATTCGGCCCATTTTCAAGAGCAAGAAAAAGAGAAATTCCGGTGTTTCTGACGAATTTAAAACCGATCTCTTTATTTTTGCGGCCAAGACTGATGGACGGATGGCCATGCTTAAACTGATTCTATGTTTGATGCTGATCGGAAATATATATATATTTTGTGAAGCCTCAAAAGTTTCTTTCTAGGCCTTACAAACTAAGTGACAAATCCTCACTTTTGGTGGTGGTGATATAAAAATAATAAGTTAACCTAAAGGTTTTGTAACTCACTTCCACAAGAAGCCCTATCGATGCTCGATTATTAACATTTTAGTTTCTTTAAATTTTCTCCATATTCTTGCACTACAAATATCCACAGTTGCTAATGAAAGATCAGGTCAGTTTAGCAAAAGTTTTTAAAAAGAAAGAAAATCTTATCAACAGTTAACCGAACTAACTAACGACTGTTAGAGAAATGACGACAGTGAATGACGAACTAGCGAACGTTCGACAAAGTAAATGAAAGGACTAAACAGACTAGTACCCTGAGAATATTAATCCAATTAAATTTTCCAGTCTATGGAAAATTTCTATAGGAACTACACAAAAATGAGAAAGAAAAAAGAAAAAAATTTTACTGAAATCATTTATATTTTTTTTTTTACTTTAAATATAATTGAAAATTATTATGCATTTCATCACCTGGCCTTTAAGCGAATTGTGAAAATTTCTTTTCTTTTTGTGAAAAACCAGCACACACACAAACAAACAAATAATCATAATATATAATAATAAAATAATAATAATAACAACTGATATAAAATGCATAGAGACAGAGAGGGCCAAACCCATTTTCAAGGCTGAACAAAAATATAAACAAAACATTAAATATGACCTTCTACGAGTGGATGTGTATGCGTACGCATTGCAAATGATATGATTATTCGTGTGAATGTGCTTCCATAGACATAAAATACTGTCAACTTTCTTGTTGTCTTTAGCTTCTTGAGTTTCATTATTTGTTTGTTTAAAATTGTTTGAGGAATGGTTAGAGTAGTTAGTTAACTGGTTGGCTGGCTGGTTGGTTAGTTGGTTGGTTACTTGGCTGGTTGGTTGGCTTGCTGGCTGGCTGGCTGGCTGGCTGGCTGGCTAACTGACTAACTGGCTAAAGAGTATATGTTTTACTAATTTTGCATACCAAAATATAAAAGCGTACGCGAGGATCATGTATTCACTTAGATGAGTGAGTATATGAGTAGTATATGTAGTTAAATAAAATGCCAAATAGGCGCGATGCAGTATGCATTTTAATAAACGTTCACATATGATGATGTGCGATGATGATGACAATGAAGAGTTTCAAATGTTTGACGCTGTTAATAATGATGATGACACTGTTGACTGACGGTTAGGTAAGTGCTCGAGACGAGTCACTGCGTGGCTTAAAGCCACGGTTTGATATGCTAATGCATCTTTTATTATTTTTCTCTTTGATTTTTTAATTCGTTTATCATGTACACTAAAAAGTATTGAGCTTACAAATATAGGAAATTATTTGAATGCTTAGAGATTAATGCACTGTAAAAATAAATGTATATTTGGATAAATATAGATATATATTATTCATAATCTTATCAGACATCATAGACTATGAATTCAATACTGAACAGATAATAAAGAAACATTCTTTTCGGTGGGTCAGCTTTAAAAGCAATTTTCTTTTTATGTCCGAATATTTTAATGCACAAAATGCTTCATGGAAAAACTTCATGACGTTCTTATAGACTTCAATATTTAAGCGATTATAAAATCCCTAAGGATCTAGCTTTCAAGTTATCAAGAAAACGTTTTAAACAATACGAGGCGAAGGGGACTTTCTCGAGACCTATTCTTTGTATATTACTACTATCCAAACAAATATATTCAATATAAGTTTTTTCTTTTTGCGAAACGATGCTGAAGCGTAACAAAACAGTTGTCTACATGTAATAAATGGGAACAATAAATTGTTCGGAACAATGCCATGGAAGAAAAGAAAGAAACTGAAGAATTTGTTACACATTTCCCATTAACTTTCGAGAAGTTAATTCTGTTCTTTTGTTAGGATCAAAAAGTCATTGGCTATTACAGTCCATTGTCTCCGAATGCCACGCAGTCCCTGAAACCTGGATCGTCCGTAATTGAAACGTATAAACTAAAAAGTTTTTGAAAACCAAATTCCTAATATTTATATAATTATTCATCTAAAAGTGAGAAGATTTGCTCATATAGTTGTAATAAAGAACCTCCTTAGAAGCTCATTAGAAATTCATTTGAGTTTTATCGATCTACCCCCCTTTTGTTTTCCTTTTAAACTTCTGACAGGAAAGTCTTTAAAATAGATTTTTTAAAGCTCTATACATTACATATCATTACAGTAATATGATTGTACTGTAACGATGGTGCTTCTAAAAATTCAGCAGAAGATCGTCGCCTAACCACATGACATTCGCATCTATTTTCATAACACTGTTTCTCTTTATCTTTTATATTATATTAAAATCAATTGAATTTTTCTGGGGCTCAATACTTTTTTTTTACAATTGTTCGTGGTTAGTGGATCTGTAGAAAATCAATTAAGCAAACAATAAACGTAACGAGTTCTTTTCGAACAAAAAAAAAAAAAGAAAAAAGAAGAAAAAAAAAAGAAAATAAAAAAATAATAAAGAAAAACTTGAAGGCAGTGACACACACGTATTTCATTTAAAGCATCTTAGAATATTAAAATGGGATCAAAATGCGTAAATTCGTTTGTCTTACTAGTGTTTTTGTTGTTGTCATGGTTGTTAATTTTTTAACAATTTTAGTATGCTACCAATGTCGTTAGCACACAAAGCAACCAAACGAACCGTGCTGCACTCCATGAAAAAAAAAAAAAAAAAAAAAAAAAAAAAAAAAAAAAAAAAAAACGAAATGCAGAAAATGAAACGATTTTAAAATTATTTTAGGACATACAGGATTTTCAACAATGAAAATTAGTGAGACGATTAACTTTAACAGCACTCGTCTCTCTAGCTGCCTCTGAATCCCCTTAAGTGAAACTGGGGAGTGAGGGGAGCGTAAAATTAAAGCTTAAGCTTAAAAATTGAGGTAACAACAACAACAAGAAGAAGAAGAACAACAACAACAACAACAACGACTAATATACGGTTTTCTTTATAACTGGCTTTTTATTACTGTACCGCTTGTTGGTTTTTAAGACGATTATTTATGAACTGCAAGCCAAGTGTCATGAAATTCAGGCTTAACGCAAGCTTGTTGCATTTTATAACCACCGTTGAGAGTTCCCTGACGAAAAGACCTTTTAAAAGAAATTCTTGTAAGCAATGAAACTAAAAACCGCTCTTCGTATCATATCTCGGATTTATAGACACATGTGTATGTGTGTCGTCTTCGTCTTTGCTAAGGTGTATTATGTTTACAATCGTGTATCAATGCATGTTCAATAACTTAAATGACAAAGAAATCAAAATGAATGAAAGTCTTAAGATCAGACCTCATGAAGAGTATTTTTAATTTCCTTTAGTAAGAAAAATGAAAAAAAAAA
>KK351318.1:171110-182789 GCA_000671755.1 Glossina brevipalpis | reverse complement strand
TCTCTCTCTCTCTCTCTCTCTCTCTCTCTCTCTCTCTCTCTGTGTCGCTCTCTTTCTCTCTATATTTCTCCCATAATTTCCCGCTCGCGCTCCCTCCTCCTTTATTTCTTTCTTTCCTTCTCTCTTTTTTCTGTCTCTCCTACTCTCTCTCTCTCTCTCTCTCTTTGTCTCTCTGTCTTTCTCCGGATATCATAGCTTTTTTAAAGATTTTTTATGTGTTTTTGGACTTTTGAAGAATGTATGTTATGCAAATTTTATCGAATGTTTTTGTCAGAAGTGGTTTCGACCACAGAGAGAAGTTAAAGTTATGTATTCGTAAATGCGACAACTTTGCTGGGATAATCTGCCATTGTATACACATTTTGTTGCTACAACTCGATGATTAAAACAAAGGATGCAGCAGCTAACAACATCAACTGAAACGACATAACAATCAGCTTTGGAAAATAAAGTCGAAAACTCAAAATCTTTTTTCAAATATTCAAAACATGCTTAAAATTTCACAAAATGCTTCCAGTATCAGCCTCAGCTCAGCTTCAATAGAAGTAGGTTTAGGATACTATTAATTACTTAATATGTGTGCGATCGGAAGAGAGCAAGAGTAAATGACATTTACTGAAATTTCATAGCAAATATTTCGAAGTTTTTAATTTTTCTTTTTTCAGATTATTACACTACTTTAGAAACTAGCAGTTGATTTGATTAATTTCGAAATTTCTGTTTGCGAACCAAATAATAAGATCATTTACTTTCATCCAAATTCTATTCGTTCTACTTTTAATACTTTAAATAGATATTTGATTTTCTTGCTGTTACAAATCCAATAACAATCCAAGTGAACTCAATATCTTCGTGTATAACAAAATCTCTTACACTTTAACTGAAACGAATATTAATAGTCATAGATAATAAATGAGGGAATTTTTCGTCATAGTCTCATGTCAGACGCTACTTATAACACATGATGTTTTTCCACCGTCTGCCAAAGGTATTAAATTTAATTCTCATTATAGAAATTATTTTATTACTGCTAACTGCTTGCATTGTACTGTACACAAAAACGCATATCTTGATGTCTTCCTCTGGTAAAATGATTTAATTGAATTAATTTTTTATTCATTAATTTAATTTATTTCGTATATTTGCACATTTATTAATATCAATTTATTTGTTTATGTTCTTTAGAGAAGTAAATAGAAAAATGACTTGAACTTTAACGAAATTTCCATCCCTTTGTGTGTTCGTTAAAATCGCATCTGCTATCTCAAGGATTGCCCGTAAAAAAGGAATTAATATTAAATTCTGTTTTTTCACTTTTATTATCTTAAGGTTAAAAATTAGCTAAGTCAGTCCATATGTTGTTCATCCAGAAACAGTAAAGATCTAAAAAAAATAAATGCTTTTGCAATTTTTCGCAGATTTTCGCAGTTTTCATTGCCGTAATAAACGAAATCGTTTGCCTCAGTCGCCCGAAATTTTTACTTCACCCATGTTATGTATTTTTTTATCATAATTCATGTTTTTTTTTTAGTATTTGTATGTCTGAACCTTTACATTAAAGATACTATTTATTTATCACCCATATGTATATAAATAAATTTACAAAATATGATTTAAGTGGCGCAGAGGATAACTCTAGATCGTATGCCCCTGTTGTTTTAATCAGTATCAGTGTATAAATGTAAAAATAATTAGGGAAATGAACAATTTATAATTTGTGTAAACTAAACGAGCAAAAGTGGTAAAGTTAAGTGTAATCTAGATGTCAAGGTCTCTATGTGATTGAAGAAGCAAGGGAATTCTAGCAATAATGGCCATTTGGTTAATTTTCGAAAAGGTTCGTTCGTATAGAATGTGACCAACGGAAAGGATGCCATTACAAGAAAAATATCTAAAAGGTTCAGTGTGTTCGCAGCAATGTTTGGTACTACTGTACTCTTATTGACTCTCAGGCGGCCTAAGAAAATGCAGCCAGCTCAAAAGAGAAGCAAATGCAATCAGCTGGAAGATAAAAGCCTAACGATGGATGGGTTGATTTCCCGTAGAAACACCTCTGAGTGATTCAAACGTTCTAGATTAAAAGATACGCTAATGTTTTTGAATAATAAAGGTTCGAAAAAAAATATTAAGAGATTTTGCCCTTATAAGGTAATCGGCAATATTAAGCACATTAATCGTTTTCGAAAGGTGAATTTTCAATCTACCAATTTCGCTCAGATTTTGTGTTTTATCAATCAAAAACTATATTAGTGTAAAAATGAGTAAGATTTTCGCAAAAAATTCGCTATACATTGCAATTTTATAACGAAAAATACAACGCTAATGCCTGATCCATCTCGGAGCAATTAGATAACCGAAGATCGACAAACTAAAAAAGTCTAATCTCAGCGGTTATTTAGAAATACTAAAGCACTTCATAGACGAATCTTTTGTCACAATATCGGATCAATGTGCCGTAAAATCGATGTTGTCTCAGAGCGACCGTAATAGAGAGATAAGCACAGGATGGGTAATTCGGAATTCTACAGTAACAAAACTAAAATTGTACTCTAACGGTTTAACACTGGAAAATGGCGATACTGGTGTTCTCATATGTAGGCCTGAGATTTAAAAAATGCATACCAATGATTTACAGTCCCTTTAGGTTTCAAGCAGAATTCTATGCATGTGCCTTCGAATGTGCAAGAAGGCAATGCAGAAGAGAGCTCCTCCTCTGCATCCAATGTGCTCCAAAGGGTCTAAAAGGGACTCCAATAAGACTCAAGCTTGTTGGAGTGCTTTCAAAAAGATAAGCAAGCGCCATGGTTCACGTCTTATGTGGGTATCTGAAGATTCGGGTGTCAAAGACAACGAAAACTCTTTATCCCATAAGTTATTATTGAACTAGCTAGCAGATACAGGTCTGTATAAAAATGCAAAGGATCGACCATGTCCATTTAGTATAATAGAAATAAATTTGTTTCGTAACGTTTCGTAACGTTAACAAAGAAGCTTTAGAAACTACATAAAATGTATACATTCTTAATCAGCATCAAAGTCGGAATTCACTCAGACATCTCCGTCCGTACTTCTTTCTTTTTATCGGTATAATATCTGCGATAATCATTTTGCTGTTTGCAAAAATTAATTTAAATTATTTGGATGAAATATAGCAAAAACATTAAAAGCTGTTTCATATACGTTGCTATTGAAATTTTGGTCAAATCGGTCACAGGCCGCGCTTACGTCTGTTTTCTGGGTGATTTGCTCACTGCTCACATAAAAATTTCCAGTTATTCTATAAAAATAGGAAAAACCTACCACGCCTACCAATTAAAATTTTATTTTTTTTACCTTTTTTTTTTTAAGATAAAACTGGTGGGTTTAAGAGATTCGGCACAGCCGAATATAATTTTCTTACCTGTTTGTTGTTTTATTTCATTCCTAAGAGAAATCGAACACATTTTGTTTTTTAAACATTCGAATTTTTAATAACATTTATTTATTTCTATTTGGAATAGAATTACAATTTTTTACTTAATATTAATTGAAGAATAAACAATGAAAAGCACAAACTAAATATTTTGGCTCTGCTAGGAACCGAAATTATTATTCTTAAAGGCATTATTGGTGGTATTGATAATTGATGGCGATCTACTATTAGTCGTGGGTGACGAAGACGTTGTTGACAGTGTTGTCGTTGGCATCGTAGTGAAGCGATACGGATACATAGCTGTATCAGTAATCGCCGATATTGTGGGTAAATATTGAGGCTCATTAGAAGTGGATGATTCTAAAGCATTGATTATTGGTTTTGATGCGATATCATCTAAAGCAATATTGGTGCCAGTTAAAATTTGATGGGCTGCTAAATTCATTTCTTCTGTTGTCATATCTAAAGCATTCCGAATTTCAAATGTAGTCGTACCCACGAATTCTGAATCGCAATATTTTCCCAAACCATCGGCTTTTAATACCTGTAATTCTCATATATTATTGTATTTAGCTAAAGCATACAAATAAGTCCTTTGCGATAAGTCTTAGTTCTAATAGGTAAATAAAAATTTATGTAGGAAAGTAAGTCGGAAGCTTCTTACTTAAATTTACCCGCTTAAGTTCTATATATACTTAACTTAAATATCTTATTGAAATTGTAAATTCTACGAAGATACTTAAGTCTTTATTAAGACTAAACGTAAGACCTTGCTTAGATTTACTTAGACCTTAGAACTTGACTCTTATGATAAGTTTCGATATAATTACCGGTAAATTTCAAATAGGTCCTGATGATCCATCTTAAATAAGGATTTACTTAAGAAAGGTATAGTAAGAAAGTGCTTTTTAAAATTTACTTAGGTCCATATTTAAATAAAATCTTAATTTTTATTTAAAGCTTTACTATTTAGGGCTTATCGTAAGGACTTTTTTAGAACTTGGTAATATCATTATTTACCTCTTCCACTAGACTCTCTGCTAAACCGTTAACGTCGTACAATGTAGACTTACGTCGATGCAGTGTCATACATAGATTAGTGGGACTGGATTGAGTCATTCGAGCTTGCCCGGGTATCTGGCCGTTCGCTGCGAAATAGACGGATAATTAATTAAATATTCTAGTGATGCTAGAAAGGACATGCTTTATAAATTGTGACCGTAAAACTTCTTGTGAGCAATGAAGAGCATGATTTAAACGTAAAGACCTAAAGAAGCTAAATGAGTTCGACTCCTCAGTTACATCAAATGACTTGACCGTACACATATGAAGAACTAGGGTAAAGGCTAATACTATGCTTTAAGCTTTTGAAAGTCTAAAAAAAAAAAAAAATTAGTAAAACAAAAATGCAAAGTTTGAAACTACCATTATTGAAAAATAGTTTTGAAAAAATTTTCATTAATGAAAAATTCTTTAATAGCTACGCAAACAGCTTTAAGGCCATCAAATACAACGAAAACATTCCTACATGTCAGATCACATAAAATAGACAAAGCAATCTGATAGTGATGGCTCTTTCATATCTTTTAAATCTTCATGTATTTCGAATGCTTTGTAACCCAAAGCTATTCTAAGGCACAAACATATTCGGTGGTTTCATGCTACGGCAATAATCTTACCATTGTTATAAGGATGCATAAGTGTACCAAGATTGGAATTTCTGAAATAATTAATCAATTAAATTAAATACTCGTAAGAATAGCATAAAATGCATAATAGGACCAAAAACTATGAGTTTCATAAACAATTTTACTAATTTTCGTCTTTGATTTCACTGGATTTGATATGAATTTTATCCGAATTTATCTGTTTTATATGTATGTATATATATAAATATATATATATATATATATATGTATGTATATATATAAAAGTATATAAAAATGTATATATATATATATATATATACATATATATGAATATATATATATAAACGTAAATAAATATTAGAAGACAGCAGGCAATTACTTACTCATCTTCTTCCTTTACTGTTGCTGCTGTTGTCACTGTTGTTACTGCTGCAACTGTTGTGGTGTTAGTTGTGGATATTGGTGGAACCGAAATATCATCATCGTCTTTAGAAGTGTTAGTATTAATTTCCTTAACGCCTCCTAAATCAGCTAAGAACAAAGTATTACTAGTTGCAGTATGCATAAGATTTCTAGTAAGATGATCGATGCCATCTGCTATACTGCAATGAATGTTGTCGCTCGTATAGTTACACAATTCTGAATTGTTACTATTATTTTTATTCGATTTGAAATTTTCAGCTCCTCCTAACCCGCCATGACGTCGTAAAGACGACCAAACGCTACCGAAAAGAGAATGCTGGCGCTGGAAGGGGGGGAAAACGATTTCTTTAATTTTATTTATTCCTATTAGAGCAAGCTACTACATACCCTATGCATAGGTTCCGGTTCTTCGATCAATTCTTCTAAATTTCCCGATATTGCTCTCTTTAAGGCTGGTGACATTTCATGCAAAGTTCTGAGACCTGCTTGCAAAGCAACAGAGTTGTTGTCCTGCAATTCTTCTTTGTTTTCTTGTTCTTTTCGTTTTTTAAATCGTCTAAAATAATCCTGTATCAAATAGGTAGCGTAAAACTTGCCAACAGTAACCTCGTCATCATCGCCTGGCGGCGGCACCACTTGATCCAATAAACTCGGACTTGTTCTCTTCCATATTTGCTTTATAGTTGCACGCAATTCGGCATTTGCCTCATCAATGTTGCCATCAGTTTTAATGCGCAATGATGTACGAACAACGGCAAATAAAGTGGCATTAAAAAACACGGTACCATCCGAATTTAATGGCATATTCATAGATACTAAACGTTTACAGGCCATACGATGTGGGCATAATTTACCAAATCCCAAAGGAGGAGAAATTTTTCTTAATAACGTTACAACATCTAAATGTTTAATACGACCTTTAGCATCCGGATCATACTCGGACCAAAGGCGTATAAATTCATCTAAATGATGGGGACCCAAAATTGACCAATCTCTTGTTAAATAATCAAAATTATCCATGATAACGGCGACAAATAAGTTTATTATCTTGAAAAAAATAAAAATAAAAAGTTTTTTTTTGCGTTTGCGTTGATATTTACTTATCATACCAGAAAACTGCATAATACATAGAAAGAAATAAAGTAAGGGAAAGCAATGGAAGATCCGCATTCCCCCGTTGAATCTGATTCAGGATCACATCTAACTTCAGGTCGCGGTGAACAATCCATCATTATGTCTTGCCAGGCCTCGCCGGTAGCCGATCGAAATAATACTAAAACAGCCTGAGGAAATGTCTGGAAATTATTGTTACGATGTATTGAAGTCTCATCATCCAAGGCAATTTTTCCAAAGACCTTAAACGTGTAAGTAAACGTCACAACTTCTTTTTGTTAAAATCATTTGTCCATATAATCAATTACCTGCATTCCGATGACGGCGTATATAAAAAAAAGCATAACGATAAGCAAAGCTACATAGGGTAAGCTTTGAAAGGATTTTATAAAGGTCCATAACAGCGTTCTGATCCCTTCACCTTTGGATAGCAGCTTCACTAATCTCATGACGCGAAACAAGCGAAAGAAATTTATCGAAATCAATGTCGAACTAACCTTTAAAACAAAAATTCCAAATTAATTATAATTTGATTTTGCGGAGCAACATAGGTTTTTCTAAAGGAGATGGATAGACGATCGATACAATTACTTCAACTCTTTGATTGTAGCAAAAGTTACAATTAATGCCGGCAAGAGATGACGTTAATTGATTTTTCTGATTAAAGAGTTGTTATTCGTTCTAAGCCAGATGATTACAATCTTTATGCTAGTATTCCTGCCATGGGAGGCGAAATTTTCACTATAAATCTTTCCCCTCTAACTTTTGTAAAAATTTATATATAAAAGTCATTCAAAAATTATTCCGCATGCTCTACTCTTGCTACTGTCAAGTTTTACGTCAAATTGATGATTATTGTAGAATCATTTTTACCACAAAATATTAGAAATTAAATATTTTTTCTCAATATCAGGATTTAATTGCCGTACGAACTCATACGGTAGTTGGTTCAAAGAATCGCCGAATCTCATCTACATTTTTTGAACTATTCCAAGAGCGGGTGAAGAGATTAGAGAACATAGAATACCGGTATGCGGATAACTCAAGCACGGGGAAATGAAAACTCTGAATAAGGCCCTTATTGGACTTCGTTGGTAGACGGATTTCGTTTCTATCTTGAAATCTTTTGCGTTAGATATACCGCATTGCGCGGATGCCAAAGATTATCAAGACATTTGGAAACACTCTCGTCACCTATAAGTATCTGAGCCCTTCATTGTGCTGACTTCCAGGCAAAACCTACATGCTCACAGCCGTGCATGTCAGTTGTATTACAATTTTTGTCACATATAGACATGGTAAATAGTACGGTTATGGGCTGCAGTGAACTAATTTTTACATCGCTTTAATAAATCTATACCTTTGATGACATCTTTCAACAGTACGACGGTCATGCCCAGAATATAGAGCGTTGCCGAGACTCTTCTACATTGACATCACCAAAAAGATAGAAGTTTCTCATAACCTGTGCTTGGAAATGTTAAAGTTTACCCCTTTTGCCCGATCCTATTCAGATATTTTTGGAAAACTATGTAGTATATCACTGTTTAAAAGTTCACATCTTAACCTCCTTAAATTACTTTTCACATTCGAACTCAATTTCGACTAATTTTCAAAAATTCTCTCCAGTTCGAATATTATGAGAAAACCTTATAGTAGACAAAAATCAATTATTTACCAGTCAAACAGTTATGAAGAGTAACATGCTTTTAACTTTAAGTTAAATAATATTTTTAATAATAATATAATAAATAATATAATAAATGAAAGATATGGAAAAAAAGGAATTTAGACTATCTTAATGCAGTTCTATTAAACAATACCTTGATTTTGTTTTGTTGGCAACTTTCCATTAAATCACAGGATGCCGAAAGCAACTCTTCTTTGCTCTGTAAAAGAAAGCTCTTTTTATTACATTAAAAAAATATTTAAAAAATTTGCAAGAGAAATAATCATTAGTCTTATATTAAACTATTTCATCTTTTACAATCCAAAGCTAAGAAATTAATAAGACTTAGGGATATTGGTTACATAAAAATGACTCTTTCAGAAAGTCTTATATGAACAGGATCAAGACTTGAACTATTCTTATGTAAATCGTTTTATTCCTTTTCCTTTCTTTAGGACTCCCAACGCTGCGAAAATTACTACGGAAAGTTAGAAATATCTCTATTTTAGTTAACTTTAAAAATAAACGCGGTACGTCTATAAATTTGTCTACGAAGAAGCAAAACAGAAGCAAAAAATATCACAAAAACAAAAATGACAATTTTTAATACTCATTGTCCATAGTTTATAAATTATATCGTATGTTGATCTAAAATTCTCTGCTAATAGTAAAATGAAGTCGATTCAATATTGATATTAAAAGGCTAACTGACTTACTTCTTATGGAAAAGAAAACTGGGATGTATGTATCTGAAATTCCTCCAAAAAAAGAATATAATAATTTTTTTTGGTCTTTTTCTTGAACTCATCATTGGGAAATTTTTTTTCCAATGAATATTCCAAAGGTTTTGTCGATTGCAAATTTTAAACAGAAATTTTCCTTTTTTTGGTTTTACACCTCCTCTGCTTACCTTTATTTCACTATAGACAATATCAATGAAACTTCCCAAGACGATTACAAAATCGAAGGTATTCCAAGCGTCTCCAAAATAATTCTGAAATTAAAAAAAAAAAAAAAAAGCATAAGAGTTCATCAGTAAGTACAAGAAATGGTTTCCAATACTGAGCAATTCAAAGAAAGTGTTTTGTTCAAAATACCATATATTCTAGCGGCTTCACTTATTNTTCCTTAGATTATTTAATGCATCTTAAGACTCTTATGAATTTATTTACTTATCGTATGGATAAACCTCTACTTTATGTTAATATATTATATTTATTTTGTAGATAAAGAGAATCATATATATTATTTCATCATATTATATTTTGTAGATAAAGAGAATTGTAATCACATCTCAAAAATTTGATTATTGAGAGTAAGAATTAAATGTAAAGAAAATCATCAAATAGTTCTGTGTAGAAGGAATTTCTTTATTCCTTAACTATTTCGAAAAAAAATGGTAGATAATTAATAAAAACTTTATTTAAGAATTTTATTAGCTGATGTATAATATTTCTTAGCATTGCAAGCATTCGACATAAGTTAATATACTTCGTATGTAGAGTAAGTATATGAAATATTTATAAACATTTTTTTTTTTTTTTACTTTATAACAACCATGCATCGAAAAAGTTGTTTAATTAGAAATAGAAAAAAAGACAAGAAAATTGTAATTACCTTGAAAAGTTGTACTCCAATAACAGCAAACATGAACTGCAACAAATAGGTGACAAGCATTATGTTGCCAATTGTTTTGATTGCTACCACAACACATTTGACAACATACTGAATAAATAGGAGACGAGTTTTCAATTTACAAAACAACACGACACGAAATTACATAAAGGTTTTAAAAAGTAGTTCGAAATTTTTGTATATGTGTATGTGTGTGTGTGTGTGGGATGAATAAATGAAGTGACACATAGTGCAAGTTAGGCGGCATTAATTAATCAATGTGTGAGTATATAATGTGTATTAAAAGAGAGGAAGAAAGAAAAAATATGATTTATTCAATTAATTACAACAATTTGATTCACTGACTAGAGACTAAATATGCGGTACAAGACTGAGGTAAAAAAAAAAAAACAAAAAGAGAAAACCGAAAAATTATAAACAAAATTTTACAAAAAAAATAAAGCAATCAGCTAACATACGTTAGGTTGTCTAAAAGCAGTAAANGAACGCTCTTTAACAATCGTAGAAGGCAGACAATAGAGTTTTCCGATCTAAGTGAAAGGTAATTAGCTATGAATAGGTGGCCACCCTAGAATTATGCTATTTTCGAAAAGTTTTATTGAGACTTATCTTCTATGTTGTTAAGGATGTTAAAAATTTACCTTAAAGCGGAAGGCTGCCAATTTGAATACAAACTCTAAAGCAAAAACTGCTGTAAACAGCATATTTAATGCATCCAGTAATTCCGTATAAAATTTTGGTTGTTTATGAAATTTCATTGCCAGTGTAACAGTGTTGATCATAATTAGCACAAATATTGAATATTCAAATGATGATGATGTAACAAACCACCAAACTTTATATTGTGTACCATTTTTTGGTATATAACGACGTATGGGTTTTGCTTTCAATGCAAACTCTATACAATTGCGTTGATTCTTATCCAGCTCGATATCTTTATATTCTTGTTCACCTTCATTTTGGAACGTGACAATCACGAAACCAACAAATATATTAACCATAAAAAACGCAATAATAATTATATAAACGATATAATAAGCGGCAACGATCGGTCGAAAATTATGTATAGGCCCACCGTTTTCTTTATTAGAATCAATTGAAACGTATAGCAAAGCAGGCCAACCTTCGAATGTGCTAACTGTAAAGAGACTTAACATAGCCTTCGCAACATCATCGAAATGAAAGCGATTATTTTTCCATTCTCTTAATTTTAAACGAGGTTTATTCACGTCACCGTCTTCATAGATAAGGTAAGTTCCACTTTATTTCAATTTCAAAGCATTAATTAGAAAAGAGAAAAATCAAATAATAATTAAATGTTTTTTTTTTTTTTTTTAATATTTGTTTCGTTTTTAAAACGCTAAAATGCTATTTCAAGAAAACCATTCAATAAGCCTCCATTTACCTAAAGGCCTAAACATGTAATATATCGTGAGGGCCAAGGTCGCGTACTCGTTTTGGCCCACACTTAGGTTATATTCGATTTTATTCCACGGTAGTTTAAGCATTCTACCATATTTTACTTAGATTAACTGATCCTTTACTCATTGTAGTTTTAATTATTCTACATTAGTATCATTATCAATTTAGAGTTTCATAGCCGTAAGCTTATATTTATATTATTGAATAGTAATGATTACAATCGAAGCCGCAACAGCTGATTTCGAATATGAATTGTGTCGATTGGCAACGCCAACCTGTTGAGAGTTGAAAGGTAAGGAGAAAGGAGAGGCGGACTTCCTCTTCCTTTTCTCGCTGGCAATTGTTAATTCAGTAGA
>KK351318.1:109395-152715 GCA_000671755.1 Glossina brevipalpis | reverse complement strand
AACTAGTCTAACCATTTAGTCCGCCTTTTTTTAAGAAAATAGGGATGATAGTCTGATTGTTAGTACTCATCACTTTTTTTTTAGTCCAAGAATATATTTCTTTGATCTAAGTAAATAACAGTATTATTTATAATAACATAATACACTTAATATTCAACATTTACTCTACCTCCCTCAAAGTCACAATCTCCCTTTGCTTTATTTGCTCTATCGTTAATGCAATTTGAGAAACATTGACCTCGTTACTCTTTAGAGATCATCTTTAGCTCGTTCTGTTGTTCTGTTTTGCTTCAATGGCGCTTTTTGACCTCGTTACTTTTTGGTGATCTTTTATCTTTCAATGCTTTCTGAGTTTAAAACGTTGTATAGTCATTGGAAATTTAACTAAAGAATAGGATGGTGGCGCCTTCAAAAATATATTATGTTTCCTTAAAAACTATTGGAAAATTTCAATATTTTCAGTTTCAAAATATTACAATAAAAAGCAAAAACTCTTCTGACAATTTTTGGGAATTTTTACTGTCTTCACTGACCTCTCTAACAGTATAATTCTTCTCTAAGCATTATAGTATAAAGCCTTCCCTCCATCCACTTTCAACAAACCAAAAAAACCAAAAATAATTAATAATTGTTTATTACCTGTTAGTATGACTAAATACGAAGAATGAACTTCCTTTTGGTATAGGTTTCTTGATCTTCTTAACGTTTCTTTCCGAATGGCGACGAGGTCGTCCCGAAGACGTGGGTGATATTTCATCAATGGATGCTATTTGATGAATCAGACAATGTTTATGTTAAAACGAGTAAATGAGAAAAAAACCGACAAAATCCGACGTTAAAATACACTATTACGATATTTAAAATTTAACCCCTTTAAGCTCCTTTAACGTCTTATATTTTTGTGGAAAGATATTAATTAATTTATTTCATGGTGAGTGACGCTATCTATGTATTTAGAAGGATAAACACATAGGAAACTAAAAATGCTATGCATAATATATATGTAGAGAACTTAATAAGTTCTAATGCGTATCGAAAATATTTTTGTGAAAGTTTTTGACGAGATTTTAATCTTCGTAATGCTCTCTCCACTGTAGTCAGCTGATTTGAATTCATAAAAGTCGAATCATTACTGTAATTGACTTTGATGGCTCTTTCGAAATCAATTACAATCTCAATATAGAGTAATAGAGTGTGTTCACGTAAACTTATTAAATAGATAGCGCTTAAGAGTTACGCGATAATTAAAATTCAGTTAAAACTATTTAAAAACTTTGGTAAGACTAATGAGATTCGAAACTTTTAGCGGACAGAGGAAATTCTTTTATATGATATTTTTAAATACATCTAAGGGAATAACAAAACTAGTATAAAGCCTAGGTAATCCTGTATTTATAAAGCACTTATAAAGAAATAATAGTCACACCCCCTCCCATAAATCACACTCTGTCTACAAATATCATTATCCTATCAGCTATCGTATCCAATTACCCTTTTCGGACCTCCAAAATAATTTTATGGAATTATTTATATTTTCTGGAACATATATCGAATCATAAATAATCAAAAAAATCCACTTTGAATAGTGTTCATCCTTTACCCAAACATGATCCCTTACTAATTTTAATAGAATAACTTGGAAATTTGCAAACTATAGGTTGCATAAAGAAACATATGATGACACGCACACTGAATGAACGGATACACTTAAATAAATTAAGAAAATAATTCTAAATTGATTGGACTGAAAAAGTCATTCTATCTCAAGTCATTTTTCTTACGTAACTGCTTCAAAATCAGTGAAATTTTAATATATCGCTGTACTAGAACTGATATAGAAAATAATGAATTAGAGGAAGACGTAGAAGTAAATTATGAATATTTGGATATATTACTTACATTCTTGTTCCTCTTCGCATATTTCACCTTCCTCTTCCCATATTTCACGTTCGGATAAAACTTCGTCAGCTCTTTTGTAGAAAATAATGCGATAGAAATAAAACCAAAAATTCTATTTACACTCATCATCATAAGGCATAAGAGTACCACCATAGGTCTGACAAATGATGTAAAGATAAACTAAATTGACTTGAAAATCAATCGTAATATATTCGTTGAGAATATATATTTTCAACACTAAAAGCTAATACTTGCATCGTGCATTCGTGGTCTTCTTGAGATGAACCAATTCTTTCTATAAAGCCGTTCATCATAAAGAAGTTCTTTATAAATCACATTTATTATCAAAATTATTATCAAAAATGATGAACTCGAATGCCTCATAACGATGAGAATTCTACTCACTTTTCTCATTTTTCTCTTTCACTTTGAATCTTACTTAACTTACATCTTTTTATCATTCATTTCATGATCAGCCACATCAATACAAACGTCGTCAACTTCATTTAAATCTTCACCACCTTCCGATGTAGGAATAGAGTTTTGTGATTTATTGCATTCCTCTTCAATTCGTTGCTCGTTCTCCTTATCGATGGCCGTTAAAGAATCCGCATCTGCCAAATTATCGACAGCAATAGCCAAAAACACATTCAATAGAATATAATTTCCACAAATGAATAAAATAATAAAATAAATGCAAGAAAGTACACCGAAAGAAAAGACGCCTCCATGAGCTCGTATACCATCATACATAACGGCATTCCAATCTTCGCCAGTTAAAATCTGAGAAAAAAAAATTTAACTGAACCGTTTTTTTTTTTTTTTAATAAAAAACAAAAACAATCTCAAATTTACCTGAAAAACAGTTAAAAGACTTTGATAGAAACTATCAAAATTGGAACGAGGTTTTTCCTCCTCTTGATTAAAAGTAAATTTACCGCCAAATAATTGCATACCGAGCAAGGCAAAGATCACAATGAATAAAAATAAAAGTAATAATAGAGATGCAATCGATTGTATCGAATTTAATAAGGAAGCAACCAAGTTGGACAAAGAACGCCAGTATCTAATAGAAATCAATAAATTAACCAAAGGATAGACAATAGACTTTTTTTTTTCTAAATATTCATTTACTTTGTAACTTTAAAGACTCGTAATAAACGTACACAACGTAGAACAGAGACACCTAGAGGTGGCATTAATTCACTACTAGTCAAAATCATTTCCGTTATACTACCAATAACGACAAAGCAATCGAAACGATTGAAAAGCGATACAAAATAACCTTCTAATCCTAGACTGTACATTTTCAGTATCATCTCGCAAGTAAATAAAGCGATAAAGAAAATATTAGTGTATTCTGAAATATTATTAAGAGAATATTATATTCAATGATCTTTTGCGTATTAATCAAGCAAGTTACCTTGAAAGTCATCTAACCAGGCTGGTTGCATATGATGTTCGGTGGCCAAGACTCCCGTATTTAAGAAAACTAAAATAATGATTAACCAATAAAAAGCTTGGGATTTTACAGTCTTACGACAAGCTCGACGTAAACGACGATTAATGCGATCCAAGTCTTTTTTCTTTTTACAAAACCACGATTCCGTTGTTTGAACTTCGAAACAAGTATTATCGCCAGTTTGATCAACAGTATCGATTTCGTTAGTTGTTTTATTAACTGCTTTCGAATCCGAAAGTAACTGACCATCGGTATCAGGTTCAATATCTTCAGCCTGTGTTATCCAATCCAAATAGCCTTTAAGATCATCTTCAATTTGCTGTTTCTCACGTAATTTCTGAAAATCACCACGATTTTTGGCTTTTGTGCGTTCTTTAGAGAACTCACCAGATAAAACACCCAATATTAGATTCATTACAAAAAAAGCTCCCAATATAACCATAGAAACAAAATAAATCCATTGCCAAGATGAGCCCATGGCATCCTGAATGTCATACAATACATCTGTCCATCCTTCTAACGTAACACATTGGAATACGGTTAGCATCGCCAAGCCAAAGTTATCAAAGTTCGTTATACCCCAATTAGGACCAACCCAGTCATCGTAACAAATGAAACCCTCTGGACAACGAAAGCCTGCACCACATGGATGCAGCTCATCCGCATCATTCAAATACTCACCTAACATCACAAATGTAAATCATTATTACGTACTCACTCTGCAACGAATAAGAAAAACATTTACGTACCGGTAAGTGGATCGCGACAAGTTCTATTCAGTTTGCCACTAAATAGTTCTAGACCGATTATAGCATAAATAATTATAACAAATAATACCAAAAGAGCTATATGCAATAGCGGTATCATCGCGCGCAAAATTGAATTCAGAACGACTTGTAAACCTAAAGAGTAATTTTTTTTAGCAAAAGAAAGAAATGAACCTTTAAGTTACATCACTTACTGGGTACACCAGAAACCAACCGCAAAGGGCGTAATACTCGAAAAGCTCTTAATGCTTTCACATCAAAACCGTCTTTCATTAAATTCGATAAAGCTGTGCTTATCATGCTTTAAATAAAAGAGATTTGATTTAATTTGACTTCTTATATAAGTGCTTTTTTGTTCTCCTTTTTATGTAACCTACCCAATGACAACGATGAAAAAATCCAAAAAATTCCAAGCATTACGCAAATATGAACCACTGTGCAAACAAAATCCATAAGCTATAATTTTCATTACGCACTCAAAAGTGAAGATTACAAGAAAAACGGCTTCAACATGCTCCTGAAAAAAATTTAAAAAAAAAAAAAAATATTTTATTTCTTTTCAATATATACAAAAATTGAAATCTCAACTTACCAATATCTGATTCGTTTCATTAGAATCCCCAAATGGATATGGAGTATAAACAGCTAAAGCTATGCAATTAGCTCCGATTGTTAATAAAATAAAATATTCGAAGAGTCTTGATAGAATTAGAAAATTTAAATTAAAGAAAACCACGGTCTGAACGATCAATAGTAACGGTCTCAAAGGTAAATAGACTGTTTGGGAAGTTCAAGCTCACGCCCTGATTTTATCCCGGGTGAACAGAAGTCGACTTTTGCGAAACCATGCAACTACAAACAAGTGAAATCCTAAAAGACCATTTGCTATGTCAATTATTGCAGAGACATTACAACAACGGTCAGAGGTAAGGAACGCTAACTTAAAGTGACGTTACTGAGGTGCGTTTTGAACCAGGGTACAAATTCTTTCACTTACCAGTCCTGAAATAACTCTGAAGTTGGACTGAATGCAATGTAGACACAAACAGTTAAGCGCAGTGATCCGATATCCGGATAATCACACTGAGAGTATACAAGAGAAACGGAGTGAACAAAAGTCAGTAAAGAGTAAAGAAGGGAAGTATATCCATAAATATACACTAGTTTAGTATTTTAAAAGAGAGCATAACATATAGATATAATGAATTTTAAAACAAAGATGGGATATAAAGCCATAAGAAAGTCGCGGAAGTCGATGACCTCACTTAAAATAAACAATTCTAGTTCTATTCGTCAACTCCTGAAGTACCAGAACAAACACCTTACCGACCATTGTTTCCCTCTGGTCAGAGGGTAATCCAGTTCATTATTCCAACAACCAGCGTCGAAACTCCCCGAAGGGCCGTTCCCAGCGATCAGGCAGTAAGGCATTCTCTAAGTTTGTTGACGTATCAACATAGCACAAAGAGCTTCCTCACTTGGGCATCTGATCCCTGATTTGTTCAATTTAGTCCATGTGTACTGACTCGGATGTGAATGACTCACTATCTAATTTTTCTGATTATTATGTACTTGGAAAGACATCGACACTTAGCTTACGTTTTCTGTGCACCCAGTTCTATTACTACCTCGAACAGTCATAGATATCAAGTAATAAGCTACAAGGTATCATGACCTAAATAGTAGAGAACTATCGGAAAGAGAAGACATCTTAAATAGATACAACCCTCGAGCTTCCGCATTCAACCAAAAAAATACCCGTCACCGGAAATTAATAGTTAAAACCTTAATCTCAGTTAGCCGTCATGGAAAACCAAAAAAACCATGACATTTATACGTAGGACCACGAAAAGATCGAGATCCGGCCTTTTATGTTCTGTGCACCCAGATACATAATTTCCCTACCCTTAAAATAGAGATGGTAGATGTAAAAGATTTGTCTACAGAAATGGTAGACGTAAACAATTTAACAACAGAGATGGTAGTCGTAAAAGATTTGGCCACGGCCGAACATAAGTATACGAAAGATTTGCTGTAAAATGAAAAGACGTTTTCCAGATTTTCTAGCTTTGCGCTTAAAAGAAAAGTGGATTTTAATAATAATTAATAATCTTTACGGAGATCTGTATTGCTTAGGATCGGCCAAAGAGCATATTGGCCAAGATAACAATTCCACGGAATAATTGCAAATATTTCCTAAATCTTTACATAAGGAATATGAAACGAAACATTACGTTTCGTCTCGTCCACTATTCTATATTTTTATTATGAAAGCATTCCTTGCATTATCAGGACAATAGTTCTCACAATAAATACGTAGTACTACGGGACGTTGTATAATATCTATAATTGAAATATAGATAGTGTTCTTAACGAATCCACTGCCTGCCTTACAGTCAATTATGTCCTCTGAAATATCATTATATCTTAACAGTGAGTCGTCGTTAAATTTTGACGTTCTCTTGCCTGCTAAGTACTTGATCGGGAACAAACGCGTCGCTAAAATATACTGAACCATTAGAAAGCCAACTGGTAGTTGAGCATATCAATGTAATCCCTACTAAAAAAAAATTGCAGTGATTTAGGGGACAATAAGACTGCCTATGACTGAAGAACCCTCTGTGCTCCTCCCATTCGCTGTCATCTTTATTCTATCATCTACTAACGCAATTGAGCAGGAAAATATCTACTTATACTAAGAAAACTAATTTCACATTAAACCGATTTCCTAATCTGCTTTCAACTTTAAAAAAAAATATGCATAAATCTATGTCGAGCGAAGTGAATCAATTCAAGGTTTGTCATAAAATCAAAAAAAAAAAACCTTCCTTAGCAGGCATTTATAGTATCAGCAGTTAGTCTCTTAAAGTATTTAAAGAATTTTATTCAAGGATACTTTGAATCAACGATGCTAATGCAAAAGGCGCGTAAAGGATTCTTAACGCCCAAACAAAATAAAGCTCGTTCCGGTCTATCGGGCTGTTGTTTACAAATGCGTGGTCGTTGTGGCTGCTTTTGCGTAGTAGTTGTAGCTGTTGTTTTTGAGGGATAAGAGGTAACAGCCTTGGTCCCAAACTTAACACCATTAATTTTCTCTTGAATATTAACTGCTTCGTCAGTTACTGAAATAAAATATTAAAAAAATTTTTTTATTTTTATTTTAAATTAATTATTAAATCAGAATTCTCTTAACTGTATGTGCTATTGTTCCAAGCATGGCGATGATTCTGATATTTAGTACCATTCTTTGCACTGATACTATCACCGAAATTAGGTGACACTAAACTGTCTGCGAAATTTGGCACAGGAGAACGCACATTATCCCCAGAGTAAGTGCTGTTATTAGCAAAGTCTTTGCGTCTTATTGCGGCAAGTTTTTGCATTTGATTTTGTTGTAAAAAATCATGAACCTGTTGACGGCGAGATTCTGAGTCATCAATTGCTTGTTGTTGCTTTAAAGATCGATGATTTTGTAAAATATTATTTTCATTGAATCCAGACTTTTGGATGTTGTTATTGTTAAGGTAAGTTTTTTGATTATATTTATTAGCTTTATAATCCGGTTGAGATGGTTCATTCAAATCATTACAATTATCGGTACTGCCTGGATATATTTTATCATCCAAGAGCGGTACAGAGGATTCAGCTGTAATTATATTTTTTTCATTGGAAATGCCAAGGCAACCACCAGTACCATTGGTACTGCCCGCAAGACTTGGTGAGCCGCCACTAGTGCAATCATCCGTGCCCGAACTAACAACCAAACCCACACCAAAACCTTCATATTGAGTACTATTCTCTCCTGTGATGTCACAATTACAACTGTTACTGCTACTACAACTGCTGCAATAACTGTGTCGTTTATCCCCAACACCGCTGCTATTTTCGTTGGCATTTACATTTACAGTTAAACTATCATCAATTTGAACTGTAACGGAGAAAGCATAAGGATTCGACGCTCTTGAGTTTGAATTCATAAACACTGCTTGGCATCCTGTACTCGATCCCCTTCTCTTGTTCGTTGATTTTTGTAAAATTTCTTCGCTCTCTATAGTTTTCAATGTTTCATTTAGACCTTCACCAATATTATCGTAACTCATACGCTGAGTACTTATTAGGGATTGTCGTCTTCTTCGACAAGATACTCGTTTACTATGATCCAAAATTTCATGTTCTTCAGCGAACTGCTCTTCTTGTACGTGATTATTTTTACTATCATTGCTGCTCAAATTTTTCAAACCTAATAACTGCTGTTGCCGTTTCTTGTTATGATTTTTATATATTTCGCCGTTATTATGGGAAATTCCTGCTTGTGATGTAATAGATGAATTGTTTTTTAGTGTTGTCGCAGCAGCTGTTGTTTCAGAAGACGTAACATTGTTTAAATCTTTCTTTGTAACCTTTGAATTTTTTAAGGGATTCATAAATGATTTATCATCGCCGGTCAGCTTGCATTCAAATCGATTGCTATTCATTGGTTCATCATCAGAATCCGTAGTCAAACTTTGTTGCAGGTGTTTTGATTCGTGTTCGCAAAATTGTCCCTTATGCTTACTGAATTTTAAGCGTTTCAAATGAAGCCGCCTACGAAAAGAAAAAATCAAAAGTATTATTTAACTAAACTTTTTTCAATTATTGTTACAAAAATCGGTTCCTATCAGTAAAAATTGTTAAGTAAAAAACAAGTTCATCAATACGCATTGAACACCTACAAAACGTAGCCGAACTTAGAATATCATGTAAAAATAATGTGACAAATTTTAATAGATATATTGGACTTGACGAATAAAGCGATAACATTTGAGTGAAAAATGGAAATGTCTTTCGGAGTTATGTACCCGTCAAGCACACAGCAAACCCATAGATTTGTCTTACATACAGGGCGAAATTTATGCTGACATTTTAAGAAAGTATTCATCAAGAGGTCGGCAAAATTTAATCGTGCTTTGGATACGATGAAAGAAACGACGGACGTATTTTTATTTCCGAGAAAACAAAGACGGGTTTCAAAGTGCAAATATAATAATGAATACAGTAAGCAAAAGTGGGTTTATCATTTTATATAAATATAAATAACAATTTTGATCCCTAATATAAACAATAATTTCGAACCCTAAAATAAATACTCATCACTTTGATTTATCAATTCTTGGTGGAGTCGATCAAATTATCACTTCAATCGACATTTGACAACTGTCTTTATCATAACGCCATTAAATGAAATATAAGATTCCGTTAAGAATTGAAATCAATTACAAAGTATTATGGAAATATTAAATTTCATGGCTATCGCAGGCGTTAATAGTTTTCTTTTTAAAATATATTTACAATATATTTACTCGAGAGCATATTCGCTTCGAATTTAAATAGATAGTACTGTTCTCTGACGAGTGCAGAACGTATCTTCATCACAATGACGGACGAGGTACAGTTCACCGAAGACCCGGTGAACGTTTCGCACCAAGCAGAATCTATAAATTCAGAATTAATAAACATTTATATTCAAGATGGAAAAGTAAAAGCATGTTTCGGCCTTTATTTTATTAAAAACATTTTCTAATTTATATTCAAGAAACTTAGTTGATACGTATAACGTGTTCAGTTAAAAAGATTTACTTACTGTTCATTATTGTTGTCATGGGAAACATTTTGATAAATTAATGGCTGATACTGTGAGTTTTGAATATAGTAAAGCGGTTTCACTTTTTGTTGACTGCAATGATTCTTATTGTCAAACTCCACTGTGTAATATGTAGGCATCAAGGCGGACTTATTGGAAGCTACTCTGGTGTTGTTGGTGGTGGTGGTGGTGGTGGTATTGGTCGGTGGAAGGAACGAAAGTGATGTCTCTAAAAGTGCTACAGTCTTTTGTTTACTTTCTACTGCATCATCACTAACTGCAGATCTTATAGTTGAGACCTCAGAATCATTATCATCTTTACTCTCCGCTATAAATAAATATTTACTATTGTTTCTATTGGCACTAAGTTGTTCTTTTTGGCTTTCCTGTTTCTTTAGTTCTTGCTGTTGGTCTTGTTGTTGCTTTTGCTGTGATTCTTCTTGTATATCTTGTTGTTGTTTTTGTTGGTCCTGATATTTGTTATATTGTTCTTGTATTCGAATACTTTCGTTAACTTTTTCAATTTGTTTGTCGGTTACTTCTAAATTTGAAGAACGATTTAATTGTAAAGTTTTGTTGGCGGATGATTTTTCATCATTTTTTGATTGGGATTGATTTACTAAAATTGGTTTAATAACAAATTGTTGCTGCTGTTGCTGTTCCTGTTGACGTTGTTGTTGATCTCCCGATTTCAAAAAAGACATCATACTTTATGAAGACGACATCTTGATTAAGTTAAAATATTTTCACAATATTTTCAATTCAATTTTTAGTTTTTATCAGCATTCTTGAATTTTAATAAATAGTTTGATTTTTTAATTAATCTTCATTCTATCTTATTATTTTGACTATCGGCGATTCTAACGAATATAAAAAACATAAAAATAAAAAAATTATAAAATAAAAAAAAATAAAAAATGTGTTTACATCTCTTATCAGTCTTATAAATTTCTTTAAAGGTTAGTGAAAGTATAGAATATAAGGCAAACGCATGCCTACATCTTTTTAACAGTAAAATAGTACAAAAGTCGATAACAATCGATAACATTAGCAGAATTATAATAATGTTAGGCGCTGTTCGTGCCTTCATAAGTATATGCATAAGAAAAGATAAAGGTGGCAGCGATGTGTAGCATACTTTTTGGCATGTTTCTTTTTAATAACACAATAATTTACTAATTAATTAATTAAACAAATGAATATTATACGAGAGAAAATGTTTTTATCTCAACATAACACGACAATGCAAAATAATTAAAATTCAAAGTATAAGTCTACACTAAATAAACGAAAGGAAAGTTGTAAAATGGCTTTGATATGACAGATATAGAGATATGATGTCATTCATTAATTTAATTAATAAAAGTTACACAAAAAACTAAGAAAACAACACATACACCGAAATTTTTATTAATGCAATTTAATATTGAAATTTAAACTGATATAAAAACATTGCCAATAAAAAAAAGTTGATAAATTTTACAGAATTATGTAAAATTTATTATACTACTCCTTGAAACTGATGGAGGATTGAAAAAAACAAGACACGGTAAATTCTAAATACTTAAAACTGTAAACTTTTTGTCTTACTTTTTCTTCGATTAGTTTTTCAATAATATTTATTTTTCTTTACTTCATAGGATTAATTAGTTTAATCCTTCGACTATGCTCTCATAATCTTTCTTTTATTTTTGTTTCATTCATTCATTTGAGTTTTTATTGAATTCTAAATATTAAATTATTAAATTTTGATTTTAAATTATTAAAATTTTTAATTTTTTTTTATAATTATATATATTTATAACTCACTGTAATTATATAAAATTTTTTAGTTTTTTTAACCGATTAGATTGAACAAAAGCCACAAATTCTGTTATACTAATAAAATATTGACTTTTCTTATGTCCTTCACGTACAAATTTCACTCATACATATAAGTAAAAAGGACTACAATATAATTGATAACACTAACAATATTCTACTCGCATTCAAACATACTCTGCATAAAATGATTTTAAAACACGTTTCCGTATATTTTCTTCAGCAATTCAAGCAAATGATTCAGGAAATAATATTCTTGAATGAACTTAAATAAACCTGAACCGCTTAAATGATATTTTAGTTTAAGGACGAAAAAATAGACCAAAAGGATTCGTAATAATTGAATTTCTAACTAAAGCACAAAATGAAGTTAATATGGTAAACAAATGTTACGTTTCGTTTCCATTTTTATCAGAATGTAAGGAAGCAAAGACGATAGCAACATTTCCTCAAGACATTCTATATCAAAAAAGGAAGTGTAAATTCAAAATTCAAAACGAACGCAAGCATCAAAATGTATGAAAATACGTTCCTTTATTGCTTCTGGACAGAAAGGTATGAACAAATCTTCTGCAAATATTTATTTTATTATTCGTATACACCCTCTACCAATATATGAAAATATTTGAACGAGACCCATTAATGCTATTACTATTATTACTATCCGTTGGTCATCATGTCTGGCGACACGATGGACTTGAAAAGCCTATACAACTGGCATTAGATAAGTAAGAAAAATATATATATTCCATGAAAAGGACTTTCAATTTCCAAATTTTCATCGTTATATTCAACTTAAGTGAAAAGAGATCTCATACTATGATATGTTTACTTATCAGCCTCAAAATTTGATACAAACACCAAGCATTGAGACAAAATCTAATCTTTCATACTTTCAATGGGAATATAAAATTTTCATTCATGATTTTAAATTTTTAAATGTTTAATTTTCAATGTAAAACACAAGTTCATTTGTTAGACTACACGATTTCTACAAAAATTGTTGCACAATCTGAAAAAAACTTTTTTACAATAATAATACAATTGCAGAGATTCGCTCATTTCAGTTTATTTTCGATTGTTTGCTTTCTTAGCTTTTGTTTTTTTTTTTTTTCGATACTCATATCTTTTTATGAAATGTTGCCGAAATGTATGTAGAAGAAAGAAGTTTGAAAGTATGCAAAAATTTTTGACCTAAAAATAAAGATGAATTGAACTGGATAGGGTTAGTATTATATATTAAATAGTACTGGCGGGTCATCACGTAACTTTTTGATAGTTACTTTCTAAGTTAAAATACAATTTTGTAAGAGATTGCGCTTGTAATTTTTCCGCTTTTTTGTATTCAATACTAATGCAAATTACAAAGTGACATTAATTTTCATGTAAAATTTTGTTTATGAGGATACTAACGTGAGCTAAAACGTACATATGGTTATTATAGAAATACGTGTTTATTTTGTTTACATATGCTTCTTCTTATTCCTACAGCACGCGTTAGGTGATAAACGTAAGTTTGATCTTGTAATTTTTTCGTAATTTTTATGGTATTTCCTTTCATTACATATATCTTCAAATGTGAAGCTTTAGAAATTACAATTGCTTAGAAATTACCATTGTGTGCACACCAAACTTAACATTACATCTAAAGTCGATTTTGTTGAGTTCAACTTGACGAATAGATGGCTAAATGCATCCATTTATTCGTTAAAAAGATTTTTTTCGTTTTTCATTTTAGCTTTCTAAAATATCTAGTCCAAAAGAAAATTAAAACAAATTTCTTTTACAAAGATTATCGTAAGTAATAAACGAATAAAAGTAGCTGTTATTGCCCTCTCCAGCACAAATATGGAAGCAAAAGATTAAATTGATCTTCTTGAAACCCTATAAATGTAAACAAAGTATTCAAGAAATCCATCTAAACGAAAAGAATGAAAAGAAAATGGAACACAGATCCAAATTGTATATACATCTATGTAGATATATATATATATATATATATGTATGTATAAGTTAAGTTATATATATATGTATAAGTTTGTGATATTAGAATGAAATGAAATGCTAGTCTTCATGATGCATTTTATGGTTTTTAAAAAAGTTTTAAAGAAATATTTTACTTTGTTATAAATCTGTTGAAATGTAAAGGCAAAAAGCTTGTTTTTTATGTTTTTACTCATTATGGAGCTATTGGCAACTCTAGCTTGTGCGATGAAATTAAAATATGTTTTGTGGCAATATTTCACAATGCATCACATTTTGACATTTCTAGATGTGCAAGTTTATTTTTCAAGAAGAAGAAGAAGAGAAAGTGTAAGAAAAATATTAGAATTAATATAATCGACTTAATAAAATAATTTCGAGTAAAAACTTATTAATCCGCGAAAAATATATTTTGATAAAAATTTATTAATATAAAAAAAATAATTCTTGACCGTTTAAGAAGTTAAAATGCGGATGAGCTGTTTTATAATCCTACAAAGTTAAATAAAATTCCTCTGTCTAGTTGGGGTCTGCATGTGAGTTTTTGCAGAAAATTTTCGGTTAAAAATACTATAAATCATAACAAACCAGAACTCTATCAATAAATTGAATTGTATAACAAGTATTAGTATTTTAGTTTTTCGGTAACTTTTTCCTTCTTTTTGTTTACGAATTAGTTTTACAGAGAAAGTGCTCCCGCGTTTCAAAAAAAAAGTTTTTAAGGATTTGTAAATGTATGTAAAATGAATGAATTCGTATAATGTGTGAAATAAAATTTTTGTCAATGGCTGCAAACTAGTCTTTGATGTTTTTTCTTCTGCTATATTCTAAGGACATTATTTGTCTGTAGGGGTTCAATTTAATATATATAAAAAGAACATGTAAACTTGTTATAGATTTTTATGGTATATGTAACTTAAGCAATTTTTATTATTAAGTCATCGATGGATATCTTGAAATAAAATTTAAAGTAATCACTGATAGTTTGTGTTATAAAAAAAAATATTGATTTACAAGATATTGACAAAGTGCATATGTGTGCATATATATAGCATGTCTAAAATTCCTACTACATCGACGTATTACTTAATACAAACGAATTTTGGGATATTCGTACAAGAGACTAAAGTGATTTTAAGGATAATTTGCGGAAGGCTGATACCGAAAGTAACAGTAATTGACGAATTACATATGCATAGACATGTATATATATGCATATATATATATACATGCACAGCAAACAAAACGCATAGATAATATACGTGCATACCATTATCGGAATACAGGCAAAAAAATATTAATCATTAAATAATTAAAAAAATGAATCAGTAGACAGCTGTTTCAAAAGTAAAGCTTTGATCAGTTAACGTTAAAATTGAAATCTTCAGATAAAAATTCAAGATAAAAGTGATTAGTTCACTACAAAAGGATCTTTAATTTTTTTTAAAAACAATTAAAAGAGAATTCATGTGTCTGAGAAAATGTCATAACATATCATCAAGAATAAATGATATTTCAATCTTCGATTGAAGTAAGTGCTCACTTACTCGAGCATTACGCAATGTCATCAATTTGACATATGCAGACTTTTTTTTATTCATCTTCGAAGTTGTATTGGCCTCTTCCGAGAGAGAGAGAAGAAAATTTTGTCAACCTCTTAATTGTAACAAAACCATTCCTATGCATTTTCATAGCAATTCGTTCTCTCTTGTGATTTTCTTTTTAAAGGTTCTACCTCATTTCTTATCTTCTTTAACACTGCTTGTCCCCAATTGATTTTGTTATACTTAGAAGTCCCTTCCCGAAGATTACATAAGTTACACATAATCTCGATTAGAGAAGCATTAATTTAAAATTTATTAGAAATATTTTTCATAAAATGCATGTGTAATAAGAAGGAGACTTGGAAGTTGGTATATTTTGAAATTATGTTTTCTTGATGTTCGAGAGGTGAAACATTCCTAATAACAGCAAATTTACCCCAATTGTTTTGTAGTTTACATCGACTCAAAATGGTTCACTCATTAACCCAAAGCAATGTGTTTTTTACATACTTGCGTAAATGCATACTATATAGGCTCCGAAAATTTGAATAAGTTTCTTGCCTACTAGTTTTTATAGCTTTCAGATAGAATTAGAAAAGACAGTGATTTAGTTAATTCATATTCTCAATTCTTGCTTAACGAAGAAAAGGGGAGCTAAAGAATTTTAAATGAAAAAAGGCCCAAAAAATCATACATAAACAATAAAATAATTTTGCCTACAAAACCCAATCCAGCGTAAAAAGATTTTAAACACGGATTTATAGCAAATAATTTTAATAATAATTTAATAATATCCCAATTAAAGTAATCTTACGTTTTTAATACAATAAAATGTATATATATATATTTCCATTTGCAATTTATTTATTTTTTTTTTTAATATTAATTTACTATTTTAATCTCTTTTTTAGGATTCAACAATATATATGATATCATCAGCTTTAGGGGCTTCTGCCCCTTTAAGTCCTTCTGCACAAGCAACGTTAAATAAACATCTTCCTAAGTTATCTACAAAACGTTTAATACAGCCTCAGTTAAATGTGAAACCAATTGCTCAAACAACTGAGGCAGCCTGCTTAACCGGTAAGGTTTAAATCAACATAATTATAAAAACATATTGTCTACGAATATATTAAATAACGTAACTTAATTGATAGATTGTGTTAGTTTCTCTATTACAATAATTAGTGATATATATAGACATGATTCAAATAAGTTCCCAGAAGTCTGATGTCAGTTGCAAAAGCCCTGAATCGAATTTGATAAATTATATGTAAACGAAAGAAATAACATGCGAATATATTTATGAAGATCATTATATTTAAAAGATATTAGACTAATAATTATTAATTAGGAGAAAAGCAGCCACTTTCATGAGGATTTCAAATAAATCCATCATCTGTTTTATTAAAAATAAAAAATGTCCATGACTTAGAAAAATTTTTCAAATATTTAAAAAAATTTTAAAAAAGTAAAATTTTTACCTTTCAATGGAACTCGAAAAGGTTGAAGAAAAATAACTTTTGATGATTTTTATAACCCACACCGAAGTTTAGGGAGATATTCATTCTGTCATCCTTTTGTAACGACAAGACGGATGCTTCAGAGATCCCACAAAGCATATATATATTATTCATCAGTTCAAATTTGGCACAAACATTTGAAATTCTTAAATGCAAGTTGGTATTGAAAACGGGCCAAATCGGTCAAAGTACACGCCTAGTTTTCTGGGTATTTTGCCCACTTCTCATAGAAACAATAAAAGTTTACCCTTTATTTTTCCCCCTTCTTTAAGAAGAAAATAAAAGATTTTCTTACTTATTCACTATTAAAAAAATCTCTGCCATGACGGGCGGACGACATATATATTGTAATTCTAATAAATTGTATTCTATGAAATAATATTAAATAAAAAACATAACATATTATTGCTTATAAAATTATAAAGACAATGAAGGACATCCTACTTCTTAATATCATATATCATCCTTTGCTAAGAGCAAAAGATTTTTCTAATATTATTAGTTTTTGAAAATATACAAATTTTATATTTCTTAATCTATTCTTGCTTTATTAAAAAAGCAAACTATCTAGTCATATAGCTAATGAAAAATAGGAACCAAATTGTATTTATGCTATAGTCTACAAATGTTTTCAACAATGTCCACGTTCGTAACAAGTTAAAAAGTTACACTCAGATAAGATCCACTTACAAATTTATACTTTTCTTGGGAATACATTTATATGGAAAGCGATCAAAAAAAATAAAACGAATTTAATCTAAATTTTTAAAACCTAGTATTTGACAACTCTTATAAAAAACATCTACAATTACATTTTTTTAGTTTTACTACGGATCAGCTTTTATCAGTTTTAGTTACATTAAATATAAGAATTTAAATAGACTAACTTTTGTATTAATAGTTTTCATTTATTAATATGAAATTTTTCTAATATATACTATTTTAATATTATATATCTATATATATTATTATTATTATATTTTAGACATATGCAGCAGCGAAAATTTGCCGGAAGTAGAGATATTCTCATTATTAGAGGAGCAGATACCTAAGTACAAAGTGCGTTCTGACTTTTTAACTAATTTTGCGGGATATTCCAATCAAGACTGGTACATACCAGCCCCGGCGCTTACAATTCCACTGGAAGGCTTAGGTCTTACCAAAGAACAAACGCGCGAAACTCTCAACTATTTTCGTAAGTTAAAAATATTTTTATTTTCAATGTTTTAACCGCTACTATATCTAATATATATATATATATATATATATATATATATATATATATATATACATATATATATACATATATATATATCTAATGGTCAATTGCTGAACTCAAAGAGAACTTGACAATTTAAGGGAATGACTTTAAAAGTACATTATAGAAACATATCATGACAACTCTAACTTGCCTTCATAAGCAGATTGATCGATTATTTTGTGCACAAATGTTAAATCACCTTAAAGTTATTGGAATACTGTTAAAGGAAAGACAGAACACGTCTGTTCTCCACGTAGATTAAGTCTTTCTCGACAGGAAGCGCTTTGATAATTCTTACGATATTTTGAAATTCTAGTTGGGAACTTCTTCGGGTAATATATAATTTATTTTTATTATTTATTCTTATTAGTAACGGCGTTTACGGCGTCTGTTTATTATTATGAATTCAACAGCAGTTGAAGGCAAGCATTTAAATTTTAATCAAAATGGTTTTATATTAATAGAATTGTCTTGAAAACATAAAGTAGCTTATAAGTCAAACAAAAAGAGCTCATGTAGATTTTATGTTATGTTAACAGAATCGATAAATCTAACACGATGATATCGATAGGTTTTCATGTCTAGCCGGTGATGACAGTTTTCACGAAATGATTCAGTGTAGAATGGAAATCCTCTAGTAAAATAAAAGTGAAAATAAAAATTTATTTTTAATAAATCTGTGAAATATTTTATGCAATTGCTAAAGGCTTACAAATCTGATCTTATTAACCAAACATCTTGAAAGGAAAAACGAATAATAGGACAAAATAGTGTTAAAAACGCGTTTTTTTTTTTTTTATTGTGAAAGTTGGCTTGTGGCACAGATTGACTTTAATAAGAATTTTCACGGGTAACCGTTTTTTCCTGTCTATTAATCTCTTCTAAGGATAAATCTCGAGTGCTGATTTTACTACCCTAAGGTTCGTTGTTGCTTGACCTTATCTGTAAGTCGAAGTCCGCGACAGTAAGGATGGTTAATCGATTTTTTTTTTGTTTTCTAATATTTCAGTGGTTGCGCGAGCCTTGCGCTAACTACCTACACTGAATAGGTTTGAATAGGGCCGTGTCACATTAATGCGGGTGGATTGGCAAAGAGAAACTGTGAGATTTTCCTTTAAATAAAAGGAAAACTAAGAAGTAAGTGAGTGAAACCAACCGTCTTCGAGCTTAGGGTAGAAAATATTTTGAAGTACGCAACAAATATATTAAATTATGTATTATTACACAATATGCAATAGAAAACGTGAAAATATCGATGTGTATTGCCTATGTGATAAAGTGCTATTCCAGTATTGTGTTTTATATAATTTGTGTCTAAAATAAATATTGAAAGATTTGCGAATACGCAAAGTGTAACTTTGAGAACAATATACAAAAAAAAATACATGTTAGATTCGTCCATTCGTTTGCAACACAAAGTTTAACTTCGAAGGCATACTGACGGGTATATGTATTTACTTGATCAGCAGCGTAAGTTCTTAAAAGATTTATTAGCATTACTTTCTCCCTCACTCTCTATTTGTTTGTCGAATTAATCGAAGAGAAGGCTATAATAAAAAAGAAAAACAAAACGGTATAAAACTTACAAGTATAAACATTTCAAGGAGTTACAACAACGAAATTATTTTTTTTTTATCAAAAATGCGTATTTGTGAAACTAATAAATGGAAGCATGCTCTATAAAAGATAGACCAATTCGATCTATTTATTTATTGTACTTGCGTTTGTACACGATGGTATTTATGGTTCCGTGAATTATCATAGAAAATAAAAAAATTAAAATTCCAATTATTTAATATATCAATACATAGGTATATGTAACCTCCAAAATTCATGAATTGTGCTCCATTCACTAAGGGAAGTCGTACTTTTATTGTAACATTTAGAGGCGTTAATTAGAGTCTTTAAGGTAAATACATATTTCGAAATACATATAGTCCAATTGTCCAATCACATCTTAACCTGCGGTCAGTTAAAGAGTGACTTACAATTTGAAATGAGGGGACATTCAAGATAATTTTCTCAATTTATTATAATTTTCTTATTGATTTCGCTTTATTTAATATTCATTGCGTATTTCAAGATATTCTACATCAATTATATATGAATTTTAGCGTATTTTAAGAACCGAACCATTTTTGAAAATCATAAATTTATTCGAAATTATGTAAAATTTCCATAAAGAAATTTGTTTAAATTTTCTACGAATCTGTGCCAAAGCCAAATTTTGAATACCGTCCAAAAAAAACCTTTTACGTTTTATAATATCTAAGATTTCATAATAAACTTCAAATTATAAACCATAATTGATGGAATATAATTTTGAAAACTTTTTGATGAAGAGTAGCAAAAATTCGGCTCGAAACAATTTGCTAGATTTTGGAGCTTATCCGATTTTTTAAATTGCGCATGTGCGTGCGTGAAATAATTCACTTTACCTCCTTGGAAAATATATTTGAAAATTTTTCGCATAAATATTTAAACGAATTATTATTTGCCGTTTAGTCGTGAGTTACGTATATTATTCTTATTAATTAATTAATTTGCTTAAGGTGTGGCAGAAAAAATTTGTATTTAGACGGCATTTGGCAACTGCTTTGAAAAGTTTAATGGAAATGTATTTACATTTTGTCTGCTTTTGGTAAAAGTTTTTATCGCTTAGAGGGAGGATATTTTTTTCTTTACGCGTATATGTATATGTAGTAATTCTTTGCACAAGTTTTGTTTTGAGAATTTTTTTTTTTTTTTTAAATAAATATTGGGTACTTGAATTAATTTATTTCGTTTAATTTCATTAAGGAGCAATAAATTTCAATATGGACAGCCTTATGTTCTACCTACAGCAGGATATATATCTTGCATATATTATCGCAGCAATGCATGTAGATGCCCAAATATATTTGCTGCAAGCATATTAGGTATTGAAAAACAAAATAATAATGTGTTTAACATGCAAACAAACCAAAGAAGCACATAAAGCTTAGTTTTTATCAAGCACTTTATGATCTTGTCGTCACATCAATAAATAAAATTGTTGCTATCGGCTCCAGTTCATGTATCGAATCACTGCATAAACGCACAATGCATGCGCTTTATTGGTCTTTTCAATCTTTTAACATTTTTCAAATGGGGTATTTGAAAACTTCAGAGGAAAGTAAAACTTGAGAAAAGAAAGATAAACTTTCCATACGCGAACAAGCAAGAGATTCGAAAAATGCGAGATCAAATTGAATTTCAATGTAAGAATAATAAGTTTTAAAATTCACGATTAATTCTCTAAAATTTTTAGAGACGTCGTCTCTACATCCCTGTTTTTATTTGTTTTTTTTTTTTATTTTATCAAAATTATTCATTTTAAGTTTTCAAAGAAACTTTAGTGTGAATTAAAAGGTGTAACACTGTATCCAAAAGGTAAGATCAATATTTAAGTTGACCTGCGTGAATATATCGAATTCTTTGAAATATGTTTTTGTCAATTAACAGACATCTGTGTCAAATTTCACATCATAAACGTTAATAGTGTTTCAGCTGCGCTTGGTTTCGTACGATACAAAAAGTATATTTTTCAATTTTAATAATTTCGTTGGGCAATAAAGTTGCATTAAATTTTATTTGCGAAATCACAATTTTTGTGCAGAAAGGTGTAGTAACTGTTACCTACAGCAGTAAAACCTTCTTTCCCTTCAGCTTCCCTGCAGCTATGTGCAAGAAAAGAAGCAGTCAATCCAAGTGATCTTGAACGCTCCTGCTTTCGACATGAGTCTTGTTCAGAAAAAAAAATAGTTTAAAAAAAAATGCGATGAAAATTAATTCAATCAACCCAATACATAAAAAGGTGAGACTCTTTTATACTGTACCCTTTTGAAATCGGGATAAAATTTAAGCTTTTCTTATATTATAGTATTGAGATCAGAATAGAAAATGATCGTTTTTGTATCATTTTACTGATATTAGAATAAAAGCTTTAGTTATCGGTAAGGAATCGAATTTAAAAAGTTTTGAAAATCATGCGTTGTAATCCATAGAAAATATACAGCAATAGTATACAAGAAAATGGTTCTGTTCGAGACTTTTTCTTTCTTTTTTTTCCTCTTTTTAAATTTTCCCTCTTCTCTGCTTTACGGAAGAAAAGCTCAAAATTTAACATAATAGTCAGTCACGTAAGCCTTTGTAAGGATTATATTTTACTCGTATATATATATATATATTTATTTAATCGAATGTTTGAACGATTATTTAGAATATAAGCAATTCTTCGGAAATCGGTTTTAATATTTTCACGAGTAATCCCAAAAACGGTGTTACAGCTTTTTTTTTTTTTTCAAATTTGCAAATTATGTTAAAAATTGTAAAATAGTATTACGTTACCTTACACACTACCTTCATTAACCAAACGAGCCGTCGTCGTAACATTATTTAAAGAAACTACTGTAACTCATAACGGAAACTTTCAAAAGAGAGCTGGATGTGCATACGATTTTAAAATGAGAAAACCTTAACAACGAATTTCATTAGTACGAAAATGGCCAGCAGCGAGAGTATAACATTAGAAGATAAGCATCTTAAGTGTTTTGATTTGAAATACGGTGATGGAGACTTGTGCTCCAAACGTCGAAAGTTTCATAATAATCACATTGTAAACGATGATAAACTAAATGCAGATAGCAATCAATTAGAAGGCAATGATAGTGAAATAAATGATTTACCAAACTCTTCCACAATCAATTATGCCAATAAGGATAAAGATAATGATGATGATGGATCTAGTGAAGCCAAAGAAATAAAAAAAGAAGAAATATGTGCCAAAAAAAAAGATTCCTTAATCTATACAACTAAACCGTCAACATCAAGTAAAGGATTTGATAATACTTTCGCTTTACTTCAATCTCAGGTTGAATATAATAAACAAAAAACATTTAAGATTCAAAGCAATATTAATGACAATCAAAGTTTGTTCGAGAAATTTTCATTAGTTGAAAATAATGATAATGATGATGATGATGATGATGATGATAATGCGAGAATGCCATGCTGTAGTACGGCAACGGAAGTTGAAATCGCAGAAAGTATAATTACTTTCATTAATGAAGTCAAACAAAGGAAATCTATGGAATCAGCGTTACCATTATTAACGTTTTTTTTAAATTTAGTCTCCCGATGTCAATCTCGAGATGATTTAAATGCTGTTTCAGTTCCTTTATTACTTACGAAATTGAAATCACATGAAAATTCGAATGAAAAATTCATGTATTATGCGGCAAGAAAACCAAATGGTGCAATGTCCTTAAAAATTGTACGGAATTTGCTCAGATCAGAAGGTATATACCATCTATTTTCTGCGTGTAAATATTTATATATATATGTTTAGTAAAATAGTAAACACAATTTTTATTATTATTACAAAACTATAACATCATTAAGGAAACGCTGTTTAGAGGCATTAAGAAGATTTATGTAAACAAGTCTCTAATTGCATATTTATCGTTAAAGTGCGATAAATACGAAAATATAAATTTTCAAATTGATTCTTCTTAACTTTCCCATCCACTTTAGATTTTTTTTTTTCTGAACTTGCATTGAATTTTGTTTTGTTATCGTAAAAATAGACGTTTTACATGTTCTGCTGGGGCAATCTTTTATCAAACTGCTCTATAACAAAATCATGTCCCTCCACCAATGAAATTGTCATTAATTTTGTTATTTTTTTTGAAAGAGACAGGAGAGCTTCGATGTAAAATAAGAAAATGTTACTGAAAAAGAAAGACAAGGTATATCCCGGACAACAAATAACGATCACCTACAAAAGAGATGAGCAGTCACGGCGGTATATCCCTCTATCCCAACTTCCATTTGCTTTGCCAACGAGTCCCTTTGAATCTTCTAAAAGGACAAAACGCAGTGACTGTCCGTAATTTATAAAACATTTAGTCATTTCACAGCATATAAAGAAATTTGTCGACTGACGTTCAGAAACACGAAATTTTAAAGGTTGGCTGCTACAGCGCATTGTAAATCAATCTTAGTTTTAGAAAATAAGGTAGTAATGGTAGCTTAAGAAGAGTTTGGATTGGGTAACTTAAGAAGAGTTTATTCAATAGTTCTCTCAACAAATTATTTGATACCTGTTTAGTGGTTTTATTGAAAATTACTCGAAGAGAGACGACGGGCATTTGCTTTCAAGCATTAAATTCAATCTAAACACTTTTCTTCAAAACAAAAAAAAAACAAAAATAGTTCACGTGCCCAGTAAATGAAAAATATTTGCGTAAGAAGACTAATTTAAAATTTCTTTTACGATAGCAGCTGGTTACTTGAAGTTCATGCTCTTTAGGGATCGGTCGCAATAAATCACAAATGTCTTAAAAGTCTGTTTTTGTAGAACGAAATAATTACGAGACTACAATGACGGTGATTTTACAGTTGATGATATAGATTTTGCAAAAAAAAAAAAAAAAAAAAAAAAAATCATTAAAATGAAATACAACTATTTTGTGGTGTTTTTAAAGACGGAATAATGACAAAATATTTGAAATATGGTTAATTTACAATTGTATAAAAATAGATATAATACGTATGCCCTACATACATACGCGCAGAGCTATGTATGTTAACACACATAACTCATGAAAATTAATAAAATAATAAAAATCGGACAAAAAAGAGATAAGACATTCGAAATTAAATGAATTTCTTTATGTATATTTAGTTCTTCTCAGTATATTTGTGACGATTACATATGGTCTTGGTATTCTCTAAATGCTGAAATGTATTTTAAATTTAAAAATTCAATATCAAACAAAACTCATTTACAAGAAAATGCGGAACTATTTAGTTAGCTCATCATTCGTTACTTTGTATATTTATTACAAGATTTCTTTAAGCACATTTAGAACTGTTGCAGCAGCGCTCTACAACAAAATTAATAGAACTTTCTGTAAAGAACTTTGCTTTCTTCCTCGTCTTAAATGCATTAAGTAAAACAATTAAGCAAATTGCAAAAATTTGTACCCAAAAAAAAACAGATTTTTTTTTTAAATTTTTTATTTCTTTATTTTCATTATTTTCATTTTTCTCTCAAACTTAAAAGACAACACGTTGGAAAGTACAATAGACTTGTGGGTGAATTATAGGAGATTTCATGTTAGTTTCATACTAAGCAAGTAACAAATCATCAGTTCGAGGAAACTTCAACTTGTTTAGAAGATTATCAATGCTTGGGTAATTGACGTGCAAATATACTCTTCAAATTTCTCTCAAATTTCATTTACACGAATCTGTCACAATTAAACAATTAAGGCATAGTAAATCTTGCTACTCCGGTCGATTTACCGATTTCTCAAAAAAAAAAAAACTAAATTAAAAATTAGAAGATTTGCGGTTAGTGCTGCCTGTCATTCATGTTTTTTTGTAATAAAAAAAAAAAAAATATCGCAATTAGAAATCAGTACCCGGCTGAAATGTTATTATCGATTAAATCTGATCGCTAAATATTCATGAAGTGCTAAAAATACGATCTTATTACCATATAGATGTTTTATATATTTTTGTTAAGAATTTTTATAAGAAAAAATATTTAATAAATATTTCCCGTCCCTTCCCGTTGAAGGCGATTTTTATTGAGGGATATTAAAAACGTCATTTTTTTTATATACAACATTTTCCGCGACGAGTCTTGTTAAAAAGATCCGATTCAATTCAGTTTTAGTTAGATTTCTTAAATGAAATTTTTTTGACGAAATATATCGAAAGTTATGTAACATAAAAAGATATAGCGAAGCATAACACACAGGCTTAATTCGATTCCGGACATCATTTCAAATTTCTGATTATAATAATAGGTGAGTCTACAATTTAAGTCATTCCGGGCATTCCATATATATAGTGATGAAGAATATGAAGAATAAAAGTAAATTAGAAAATTAATATTTATTTAATAGAGTTAATAGAATGATTCATTTATACTTTTATTAATTTTGGTTTTAGGGGGAAAAAGTTTTTGATCCATGGATCAGACACAGTTCATAAGTACAGAGTTTTGTAAAACTGTAAAATTCTGGTCTTCACTTATGCATTTTGAACGGAATTAAAATAAATAAAAAAGTTATATCCAGGGCTAACCAAATCTTCTACGCCCACTTAAAGAAGCAACTAAGTTTCGAGGCTTTTTAGTATTGGGTGAGCGTGATTGATTTTTTCCATTTCTACGCTAAGTAAATAGCATTTTTTACGTATATCTATTGCAATTTAAGAGCAATGAGCGAAAAACCTGAAAGGCTGAACTATTACTTTTGCTTGTTCTGTTAGAGGCGTGTCGTATGGCCGCTTTGGCAAATGCATAGAGGATCTCTTCATTTTTGCGGCCAAGAGAATGTTTTGCCTCAGACATTACATAGACTGGAGGAGGGACAGGACAGATTAAATCAATTCAAAATTTAATAAGAATCAAAAATGTGTATACTTTATACGAAGATAAATATATCCTGATCCGATCGATGAATCCGCAAGCGAAAAAAGCTGTTTAATGTATTGTTTTTCTCTCTTCTAACGATTCTTTAAGATCAGGCTTTCTTTCATGAAAAATTTTTGATTAGGAGCACACTCTTCACTGAGCTTCAATTTTAATCACTAGATTTATCCATCTCGGCTAGGTAATCTATTAAAATTTTGAAGCCTTAAAATCAAATGTGTAACATATAATCATGTTCTAATTATCTCATGATAATATGACAACATGACACTATAACAAATAAACAAATAGCTCGAATTTCTATCAGAGTCTCAACTACTTGATTATCGGAATGATCACTATTCCGGTAATTGCGCTCTTCTTTCAGAATTTACTATTACCGAGTTCTAATAACTGTGGCAAAAATTTTCAATAATTTACATATTTTGTTAATTTATTTTTTGTGTTGATTGTTCCATAATTAAATTAGACACTTGTGAACCGATCAAAACTGTAATAAAAAGCCAATACACTCAGAAACATTGAAATAAACGTTATTCGTTCAAAAAAAAAAGAAAATAAAAAAAAAGAACTAAACAATTTTTGCTTACCTACATAACATAATTAATATTAATATTAATCTTAAAAATATATTTAATTGAAAATCTTGACGTGATCCGTAGGGCTCAATATAAATCAAGTAATATTTGTTTTTTACAATTCTTGCGTACTGTACTATCAAAAAAGACAACATAGATTATAGGTTCTCTTATTCAGTGAATTAGACAATAAGAGTTGCTTCAGAATATTTTTATTGAAATTTAAATCTTATCTCTATTTCAGTTTTATGCGGTAATCGCATAAGTCAAATGACACGAGCGTACGATGATATCGAAGCCGTTACCCGCCTTTTGGAAGAGAAGGAAAAGGATTTGGAATTGACGGTTCAAATAGGCAAAGAATTATTAGCGCAAAATAATGTTCTCGAGAATAAAATTCTTGAACTGGAAACCGATTTAAAAACGATAAATGAAGATCATGCACAACTTTTACATGAATTGCGTAAAAAAAATGAACTTATTGCTGTACTTACCAGTGATAGTGATAGCGGTAAGTTAAAATATACAAAAAATTTTGTTGCATCTTCCAGACGATCGCGCTTGAATAATATGAAGTTCAAATTTTCAAAAATTTTTCGCAAAAAAATCGGTTAATAATAATATTTCAGTGAAAAAAAAAAATTGATGTAAGAAATTTTGATCAGATGGAAAATTTTCTTTAAAATCCTGTTGCTTCCTATCAAAACTTTTAAAAAGGTCCAGACTAGTCTATGATAGTAATTAGTCATAAAAATTAGCTGTTGCGAATTTATATTACACATACTTTGATTTTTTGCAGACCACCACACCCTACCGCACCCCATATTAAGAGTTTTCATGAAAAAGTAAGCCCTTACATAGAAAGATTGTGCTCAGTCTTAACACATTTGGATCATATAGCTCTACTTTTTCAAAAAAAATAAACCTTTATGTAGAAGCAAACGTAAAGAGAAAGAAAATTGAATTTTTGAAATTTAAATCAAGTCAGTTCATGCTTTTGATGATTATCCATATAAAGAATTTCATTAAAAGTATGTCTTTCAAAGAAAGTCAAGATATAGTCTCTAGTGTATTTTCATGCAAATGAGTGAATTATCCGAAGCGCTATAAGGTATGGAATGGTTGGCCTTGCCGCCGACTATAATGTTTTTATTTATCCAAAATGAATTTTGAAAAATAGATTTAATTTAAAGTCTGTCTTCGCTAAAAATACTTGTCAAGTTATCCAATACACTTAAAATGTCTCTAATGCTCCCTTGCTCGGAAACAACATTGGCGTTCTTATCCATTTAAAAATGCTTTGCTGCCCATAGTCATCTTTTTATATTATTTTTGAATAATTTAAAGATATTTGAAGCTAATAAACACCAAAAAAAAAAAATTCGCAAGATTTTTACCCTTCGATATATATAATTAAAAAAGTATTACTCCATGTTTGAAAGCGATCAATTAAAATTTACAATTATTATGATATATGAAGTTTGATTGAGCGTCAACTGTGATGGATAGCCTAATCATTTTGATAATATTATAAATTTAATTGGAGATGGCTTTTATGTAGGCACTTTCAGGAGCTCATGGACTAGCCTCTACGAACTTATTATTTTCTATTAAAGAAACGTATGAATATTTATTACACATTGTCCACCATTGGAGTATCCATTTGATCAACAGTTTGGATATAATAGTAAGATAAGATAGTGATTAACGTAGAAGCAAATTATGGTCGAAATTTGTTGTCAATTTTTTCTTTAATTTTTATTCGAATACTAATAATAAGATCCCTTGCGGTGTGGTGCAAATTTCGTCGTCTTCGTATTCGGAAATACCAATCTCTTGACCGGCAGTAAAAACTGTTTTATCACTGACTTTGTCCATTTTGTTTTATAACCACTATACGTACGTGTGCTAAAGAACAAGACATGGTTTAATCAATAAACATCTTTGTGTTGTTGTGTTTATAATCCTTCACTTAATTTAGAAACACCGACGTATGCAAAATCTATAACTGTAGAATTATTACAAAAGAAGATAAATTCTCTTGAAGATGAAAATAAATCTCTCAAAATGGAAGCTTCAGAATTAGTACATCAGACCGATGCCGTGGAAGCGCACGAACGTCAGCTAATGGATGACATTACAACACAATTAGGAGATGTAAATAAACAATTTGAAAATCTAAGTCTTGATTTAGAACGACAACGCGAAGAAAATCGGCTACAACATGAACAGATCGTTAGTTTGACGGCACGTCTTGCGGAAGCCGAGATGAGATTGCATCAACTAACACATGACAATGACGAGAACGTTACATTACTAAGTATCACAAAGGAAAACCAAAATTCATTAGCATTGGAACTTGTGGAATTCAAGCAGCGGTACCAAGAGGTCTTGGCTCTATTGCAAGAAACTCAAGATCAATTACGAAAATATAGAAAGAAATCTATGCCGCAAGCTCGAAATACATTTATGCCTTCGATGGTTCATTTACCATCCGATTCGTTGCAATCCGAACTTATGGAGTCTTCGCTTTATTCGGAAAACAGCCTTGATTCTGGCATTTCAAATGATAACCTTCGTTTCAATAATCCTACTGGCCAGATTATGCCAAAGCTTCTGAACGATATTGGAGTGCCCGCTCTTAGTAATCCTGTGATAAGTTCTGCCAATACTTGTGCGTACTCTTCCGTTCCTTTTCCATCTTATAAACGCGTTTTCGATACTATAAAATGCGCTACTAAGAATGGAACTGCATCAAACATCGGTTCAATGTCAATGAGCAGCGCCTCTGTACCTCGCATGTCGACCATGATCTATGGTGATAAACAGCCAGATGAAAATACTTTTAATTCGGAAAATATGTTCACAATTAGATCTGCGTCATGCGAGAGCTTAGCTTCACAGTCCGAAGAGTGCTTTTCACAACCTTCAGGAGTTCCCGGCGTACCTGGTGCTAAAGAGTTAGAAGCTGCATTGAAAAGACTTACACCAGCCGAAGTGCTTGCTAGACGAGCGATGCTTTCATATGCTCCTGCGGGAACCTACTCTTACGATGATAATCTGCCTATGGTTGGACTTCCCTTAGGAATACGTACACCTGATAGTATAATGTCCACTGGCTCTTCAGGTGTATCGTCGACAAATATGTCTTCTACGATACACCAATGGCGTCTTCCTGAAAAATTGCAAATTGTAAAGCCGATGGAAGGATCTCAAACTTTGCACCATTGGTCTCGATTGGCAACTCCTACCTTAAGTGGTTTGCTGGAAGAGCGTCCAGGGGTTACAATACGTGGTGGTCGTGGACTTGAAGAGCTTGGGTTACAATTATACACATTAAATGATATTGAAGAAGATGTTCCTGATGAACTTCCAGGAAAGCAATTCGAAATTTCATATTGTACTTATACTTATACTACAAGTACAGTTATGCATCCTGATGATGGTTTCATCAATGACGCATCATTTCTTTCACAGTCACAATTGTCCTCACGAATGGCGTCTACTTCAACATCCCGGCAGCCTAGGTGAGTTAAAGCATTTCTATCACGAGTTGACATAGTTGTATTCCTAATTTTTATATCGTTTCTCAGTTGCCCACCGACACCCCGTGCTGGACTATCTCGGAAAAATTCATGTTGCACTTTTTCTGTTAATTTGGGGTTAGCATCCATGTTGAACGAAAGAGGAATTAAGGCTGTCACTCCAAGCGCACTTAATACGCCTGCCGGACCAAACTTTTCTCCAACAGTCACTCCTTACAATAGCCCTGGTAAATAATTCTTATTTAAATGCACAGCAAGAGCACACATCGTTATTATTAATTATTAATTTACTTATTAGAGGATTCCCCTACGCGCTCTAGGTCTCCGGAACCATTTTTCAACTTACTGGCTTCCGGTGCAGACGTTTTTAGACGTAAATTGATTGGTGGTGACGTTGAACGCAATCGCAGCCAATACCAAAAGCAACAAAAAATTATGCTTACCCGTTTAGAACGTCGTGCCTTGCGGTCTCTTCGTTTACTTGAAAAGGTTGAGAGCATTGGTTTGGAAAACATCATAACAAGTCAACCAAATGCTATGTCTCAACTAACTAGTGGAATTGCCAACAGAAGCATAAGTCCAATGGCACAACTAACTAGTTTAAAAAATATTAACCCCAATCCTAGTAGTAACATCGTTAAGAATTTGCATTTCGATCGTAATCAAATCAAAGACGTCCTTCAAAAAGGATTAAGTCCCCAAGCAGCATTACCCGTAACCACAAAAACTAAAGAGAAATCAGAGCATAATAATGACCCTAAAGTAAGCAATATAACTAAAGTTGTCACTGGTGCAAACGCACAAAGCAATCCTCCTCCTACCCCAATTAACTATCACGATGAACCAACTTCTAATGCACGCAGTAAGCCGATCCACCGGCAAAAATCTCGGCGAAATCTTAAAAATGGACAAAGACCTGACTTAGGCACGATTGAAGGTCGCGTGCGAACCGACTTAGGAAAGGTCTCACAAAGAGCCAACAGGAATCAACAGCAATCGAGTACTCAAAAAGTTGTAAATGAAAGTGGCGCAGATAAATTACCCTCAACTAGCAGCAGCAGTGGTAGAGATAATGAACAAACACTCACTCAATCCTTCGTTGGCACAGTAAGCTCTTTAATATTCGGCAGAAAAGGGGGTTGGTTATAAAGGGCTTAGCGTAGGCAAACAAGGCACGCTATGGAAAAATAGAAAGATTAATCATTTTTATTACAAGTGCTTAATTGCTTATTAGTTTTGTGAATAGGAGTAAAAAAACACATAAAAAAATATTTAAAAAGTAATGTTATGTATATATTGCAACATCACAATACTAAGGCACTTAGTTAAAGGACTATTTTTGTTTTCTAATTCCCTCTATTTGCATTCAGTAGCCAGTTATCCATCACTTATTCCCAATACAAACAAAAAGCATTTAGTTATAAAAGTAATGCAAAACAAAAAATTCCGTTGTGTGAAAGTTCTACTGTTTACGTTGAAGGTACGTATACAGTGAACTTTTTGTACTTACTTTTGTATTTCTACATAACTAACAAAAAGAGAGGCGGGCACTAATTTACTTCTTTTTTTTTTTTAAATTGATTTCGGTTTTTTTATACCCACCAGAGATGATCGGTAGAAACGAGAGGCGCTTGCGGCTTGTTTGTAAAAACGATCAAGTCTAGGTAGGGAGTTTTAAGTACAGGTGGAAGGAAAACAATAAATTATAACAAAAAAAAAAAAAAAAATGGAAAAGTATACATAAACAAAAGTTAATAATCAAGACTTAAGAAGAGAATTAAATCCTTTTTTTTTTCCTTAAAAAAATCATTGAAATTTTAAGAATATTACGTAATGAATGAATGAAAGGGAGGACATCGCGTAAGAAGAGCAAATTCAATCACAATTCTCTTTTGGGTTTATAGCAATCTCTGAATATTCACATCGAAGTTCATTATAATTTTCAGTTTTCAAAACACTTTGTTTCTTAAAGATTTTGAAGCCATATTAATATATATATATATATATATATATTAAAGGAATTTTACTTTAATTTCAATTTATTGAAAATATCTCGCGTTGATACGTTGAACAATTTTCCGCAGTAAACAGTCATAAAATTACCTATAATTCCGATGAATTTCTCTTATTTTTTCTACAACCTAAAGAGAAACAGAGATAGAAACAAACTGCTGCGTTTTAGTCAATGATTAATAAAAAGAATTGTTCGTAAACTGCAATCAGTCATAGTTTCCTTAACTGAAGGCAGTTTATGAACAAGTTTTTCTCGTTACAATTGATATTTTTATATTAACAGCTAGGTAATGGTGCAAGAATATTAGTAATTATCAATCATTCATTATAAGCCCTCTAGTAAATTTTATACTTAGAAAAAAATTTTCGTTACAAATAACTTCAGATATCGATTTATATCGATTTATATCGAATTGCACTTTTTATTATATTTAATATTTAAAGGATTCTCCCTACATACACTTGTTGTAGAGATTAACGATAACATAATGATTACTTTATAATATCCCAGTAGAATTTTGACTTTTTAATGTGTAATAAACAAAGGGCATTAAATTTCCTTAAACATATCATTTTTTCCAGTTTTGAGAAGAATAAATTTCTTCTCCTTTCATTAATATAAATCTCCACATATATATATATATCTCTTAGCATTGTAATTGACTCTAGTATATGACTCTAGGAAGCCTTATTTTTATTTTTTGTGGAATAGGAGGAGGAATACAAAAGCAAGTACGAACTTTTCTTTTTAAAAAATATTTTAACAGCCATTACTCTGCTATGTATTCACACATGTATTATGCAAATTAACAGTTATTGTAAACCTTTTAGTATCAATCAATTTTTATTGTATATGATGAGGGAAGAATTCATATATTTTCGATAAGTTATTATGCCATCATCCACTTGTGTATATGTTGTTGTATATTATGTTTATTTTATATTATTATTTTTATTTTAAATTTATCCTCGTTTATATACAGAGACCTAATGAATTTTGTTTTATTGTGGGGGCATTTAAAAAAATAAGCATTAGTTGCATTATAATTATATACACAAAACTCGTTACCGCGTTGCAAAAATATGAAAAGAACGTCTTTTCAAAGTAAATAAAAACGTAACGTCTTTTCAAAAGTAAATAAATTTTAAAAAATAAGATTTTTGCTTGAATTTTTGTAAATTTTTTTTGGACCTTTACCTACCAAACTTGCGCCGCCTGACAAAGATCGAGATGATTGATATGCCAAACTGATGGGATATATGTGACTATAACGAAAACTGTTGTTCTGGAGATTAAAATTTTACAATTTCTCTACTACATCTTTACATCTTTACATGTCGCATTTACCGTCAACTTGGGACATGAATTTTCTTTTGGACAAAACAAAGTGATAGACGTTAAATATAATGGATTTTTCTTACACAAATAATTGAACTTTACATGCGCTGGAAATCTTACGATAATTACGAACAATATCCGTCAAAATTTCGCGACAAAATTGGACTTAATACTACTATGCGAATAACACCTTCGTCGTTTCGTAAAAATTTAATAAATAAATGATTACTAATGTAATACAGTATACATACAACTATCTGTAACGTGTCCATTTGGTCATTTGGAGTGCGTCGAAACATAAAATAAATATAAATGAAAATAAAAATAAAAAAGAAAAGAAATAAAATCTAAGTGACAAATTTCGAAGTGTCGAGTTGCACTCCTTAAGGTAAGGTAATTTAAAAAAAAAAATGGCCGTATTCTTTGCTATTAAATTAGATTTTGCCAATACTTCTAGTTCTAAATTCAGATAATCTATGACTAGGATAAACACAAATAAAAATTTTCTAGTTTAGAAAAAGTAGTTGCCACACTATGTTTATTTTTTAGGTTCATTCCTTTGGATTTGTGACAATGTAGGCGGCCTCTATTCAATCTTTGTATTTAAATTTTTGTCTACTACTTATAAATCGTTTTAGTTCCCGACTAGCCGTAATGAGTTTACATAACTAAAAAAAATTACATTTTAACAAGAAATAAGAAAATTATAGGTCGGTTTTGCCGAATCCTTTATATTTTTATCGACTTTATTTTAAAAAAATTTCGACAGCTTATAGCATTGGATACGCGTGTACGATAGACAGATTTTATCCATTTTTATGGGAATATCATGGAAATTTTTACTGTGTAGTTTATAAGTACTAAGCTAAACGTTCATAAAGCGGAGATATTTTAAATTTCACTTAAATCATGAGAGACGTCTTGTAACTGATTTGAAGCATTTTTAATACTCAGGTAAGTGCAAGAACTTTCAATGTTTTTGCCGAATTCGATTCAGATGTCTTTATTTTTATACCTGGGTAAATGCATACCGCCTGACTGACATTATGCGGATTCGAATTTGATACTGATCAAGAATATGTTCGCCTTATTGCGCGCCTTATTGACACTTTTTTTCTTAACGTTGCAAACGTCTACAAAAAAATAAATTTCAATATTCTATTGAATCGGATGAGCGTGATCAATTTTTTCTATTTTCGTACAGGTACAAGACAACTAACATAGTATAAGCGGAGATGATTCCAGATCTGTTTATTACATTTATAAGTATCGAGAAAAAAACCAAAAAAAAAATATCGGAAACGGAAGTATTTTCATTTTATGTTTTACTGTAAGAGAGTTACTTGAACGATTTGACCTATTTTCGATAGTAATCTGGGTACAACAGCTTCCTTCCTTCTGGGTGTCACAAATAAAATGAAAAAATGAATATAATAAAAAAAGGAGATATAAACCAAAATATATTTTATTCTCGTTAAGTTTAGACGCAATTTCTTTCCTGTTGCTTTTTCTACGCAATCATTGATCGGTAAAAACAATTTACGATCTCCTGTATAGAAAGCTTTCTCAATCCATCCACCGGTCGCTTGCTTGATTCTTTTAGGAAAAAAATTACTTGATTTCTATTCGTCACGAAATTTAATGATTTTCTTTTTGTATTGAAATTCATTTAAATGATTATTTTGTAAGTTTCATTAGATATACTAGCTTTGATAAAAAGCAATTTCATCAAAAAATGTAATTAATGTGTCTCCTAATTTTCTAGAAGTCAGAAGTTTTTACGAGATTTTTAACTCTAAATGTATTCAAGCCAATTTAAAAGTCGAGATTCAATCTATCGATTTAAGTGTGTCCGTCTGTCTGTGTAATGTAAAGGTTAAAAAATGGTTAAAGGGCTTGCCCGCGGTACAATATGGACTCAGAACGCCTGCTTTCGGAAGCAAACAAAAAATGATTTTTTGCTTATTACCCTTAAATCATAGCAGTTGGAATTATAACAATTTCCACAAATATTGCACTAGTTATCCGCAGCCTCTGTGCAAATACGGTAATGAAAGACCACGCCCATTCGAGACAATAGGATATTGAAATTAATTTTTTTTTGGTGGAAACGTAATGTAATGTTAAAAAATATTCTTGAGAAGCCCCTTAAAGCGTACATATTCCTGATCAGTATGAAATTCGAAATCCACTTAGACGTATCTGTCTGTCCATCCTTCCATTTGTATGGTTATCTATGTAATGTGATAAAGATTCTCCAAACTGTAAAAATGAATGTATCATCTTCAAATTTGGCAGAGACATTGGAAGTTCTTTCACATACGTTGCTATTGAAAATAGGCCAAATCGATCACAGGCCACGCTTAAGCTGAAACCTCATCTAGTTTCTGTCTATTACTCTGACTGTTTTTCACGGTATCCCATGGCTAGCTATATTCCACGGTATTTCGTAAAAATTGAAAAAATCTGCCACAATTTACTTTTTTATCTTATCATTATTATTTATGTTTATTACCGGGCTTTGATCTTTGTTAGTCTTTTCGTACAGAAACTTGTTTATATGTCCAAAAATTGAATATTATATAATGTTTCTGATAATACTCTCTCCTGGCTTATTAATTTTGCATGTTCCTTTGCGAAGCACTCTTCTTATTTAATTTTACATTTTCCCACTTCAAACATGAGCGGGAAAGTATTCAATCGTCTTTTAATATTCCGTTGAAGGACCTTTTTATTAGCTTGATATCTGAAAAACAATAACAAAATGTTTGGAAATTAACAAAAAAGTGGAACATTTGTCTGAAATAATCAATTAAAAGATGGAAATTTTCTTAGTGTATTTTATAAGAAATCTTATTAAATTTCTAGGAATTGCATAAAATTAATCTCTAAAAATTATTCTTCAACCTAAACTACACAAGGGCGCAAAACTATATTTTTCCTTTTAACCAAAAGAGTTTTAAAATTTTTCGTTTATACGAGATTCTTTTATTTGATGTTTGTTTTTAAAAATTTTAAGCTATAAATTATAAATTATCATATACCTTATCTTCAACCGCACATTGGTTTTCTGTATTCAGAGCGATTGATGAAAGAAACTTAACCCAATTTTTGTCTTGTATATCCTGATATTTAAATTGCATCTGCAATAAGCTTTTTTGCATTTCCTCATAGTCTTTGAGAAATTGTTGCTGTAAATTTCTTACAGATGCCAAGTTAGTCTTTCCTGAGAATATGAAAACAACAAATAATTTAAGCAACAATGTGTATTTCCTTTTTTTTTTTTTGTACCTAAGTCAAATTCCTCTTGCATCTCGGGTTCTAAATTTTCAATCGATTCCGATTGTTGTAACCATAGAGAGCTTTTATATTCGTTATCAATAAATGTAGCTATAATAGGACGAAATCTCTCCGGTATTAATAACAATCGACCAACATTTCCACGCTTATAACACAAATAGGCCGATTTCATTTGAAACCACTTCCTTCTAATTTGAGCAGGGGATTTATTAACAAATCCTCTTTTCCTCATTTTATTGGCAATTTGTACGAATGTATAGTGTGTGGTAGTTGTGCTTCCTTGAACGGAATGTATTTCTTTAAATATTTTAAGCATACAATCAATCTCTGAACTAAGCCAGAAGTTTCGTTTAAATTTTCCGACTTTCATTACGTCTTTTCACTACTTTCCTTATACATATGATGATTGTTTTTTGTGTTTTTAAAAAAAAAAACAAATAACAACATGATAAAGATGAAAACTTTTAATCATTTATATCGATAAACATATAATCGATAATTTAAGTATTTGTTCATCTCTAAAAGAATTCGTAGCAACGCGTATAAAGGTAATATTTAAGTTTTTAGAATATTTGATTAGGAGGTTGTAAGAGGACGGCTTAGACTTTTACTAAAAATTTACTAAAAATGGGATCATATCCAATTAGTTAAGAATTTAAAATATATTTGTGCCAGATTTCGAATTTTTTTTTCAATGCTTTCTTACTTACTTACTCTCATATCAGAGGTTTTCATGCGGATACCCACTTCACGTCCAATACGGCGTAAACCCTAGGCAGTCAATATTTTATCATACAATTCACTGTCACTATATAATTTACGATTCCAACGACCTTCTTTTATGCTTTGAGGAGCTTGCATCACCGGAAGAGCGAAGTTGCCGATTAAAATACATATTAACTCACAGGCTGATACGGAATACGCCTGGTGTGCTGTCATAAAATGATACGTTAGGTAGACTTAAAACTATTGAGCTTAATAATAAAGATAACCTTTATGTTAATTAAGTTATCGATATACTAGTTATTATATAAGAACAAATTTTATTCGTTATTCACTATGTTACCGTTGTCTTTCACCAAGTTCAAAACGATTACATTGTTTTTATTGTCTGAAGCAAACGTAGTACTTTTTGAATCATTTTTTCAGTATACGTTACATTAATAAAAGTTTTTTGTTAAGCGGACTAATGGTTTCATTTCATTCTTCGTAGTGATGTATATTCTCCCAACTGTCTTCTTTCAAAAGACGACGCCTTTTCTATCATCATGTAACAAAATTATAATTACTCTCTCCAAACTATGAGAAAGGCAAACTGACGTTCGTTTGTTTTTTATAAACACACTGCATATGTTATATTTAATAGATTAAGAAAAAGAATAGCAATTAGCAAATGAAACAATTTTCAAAATCAGAAAAAAAACGAAGGAATTTATTTCAAGAACATAAGTTAACATACAAAAAAAATACATTTACCTCTTTTATAGAAGCTATCCCACCTTTTTTAAGGCCTATAAAATACAATGAGTTCAAGTCGACCTAACTAAACTGTCTTTGTTTTTTAATGTAATGTTTAATGTACATTCAGAGTGGCTTCGGATTACCGTTATTAAACAGTAATAATACTATCATTACATTAATATTATTGTATAATTCTCCACTTGTCTAAATATGAAAAAAGAAAAAACAATCTGCAATACGATAATGATCCAATAAAATTTAGTTGAAAGAAGAAGATGAAATAATACTTTATCTAAACTAATCGATGACTTTATTAAGGCTCAGACAAAGTACTTCGTGTTCGCACTGAACCTTTTCTTTTTTTATAGCAAGACATTAAAAATAAAATACATGTTTAAAAATTATTTTTATTAAATTTCATCACGGTCGGCAGCTGTCTAGAACTATTTTTGAAGAAATCGTGTAAGCTACGTTAATAAATGAACCTGTGTTAGATTGGGTTGTTATTTGTTGAATAATTTAAGAAGAAGAAGAAGATTAAACAATAATAATATTTATAACTAACGGTTGAATCGATAAACTGTTCTAACATAATTACCATCCCAATGAAAGACATATGTAATCGTAATTAAGATATTTAATACTTTGTGTTCATCCTACATAATAAATCGCCGCTTTTAGAAGAAGAAGTTTCAATACATTATCAGTGAAAATGATTGCATCCTTTTTAAGAAATACGAAAAATATTTTGTGAGTGTAATTATTTGTTACAAATTAAAGCAATGATTTTGTTCACATATTTTAATGCAATTTCAGCCCGATAATCTCTCTTCCCATCAGAGAAATGTCTGTCTATCCTAAACATTATGTGGATCCAATTTTTTCAAAAGAGAAACAACAATTAGCAAAGGAAAGCGGTGAATTTACTCAACTTGCTCATCTACCAACAAAACCTCCGAAAAACGATCAATCACATTCAATTTTCTATAATGAAATTGTGAATAAAATGGTCAATTATATTACAAAAGGAGGAAACAAGAAATTAGCGAGAGAATTATTGGTACGCTGTTTCGAATGCATTAAGAGGACGCAAATAGAACGCTTAAATTTAGGAAAAGGTGAAAATATAATTGTTGATCCTTATGTACTTTTATTTCAAGCCATAGAAAATTGCCGACCATTGCTACAGGTTACACCCATTAAGCGAGGTGGTGTTACGTATCAAGTCCCAGTGCCAGTTACTGAAAAAAAATCATATTTCCTTTCAATGAAATGGATTTTAGAAGCAGCTCGAGAAAAGGAAAAAAAAATTCATTTGCCAGAGAAACTGGCTTGGGAAATATTAGATGCCGCCCATGGTCAAGGAAGAGTTATAAAAAGAAAAAATGATTTACACAAATTGTGTGAAAACAATAGGGCATACGCTCATTATAGATGGAGCTAAATTATGTACGCTTTTTATTGTGTAGTTAAGAGATTTAAAAAATCTTATATACTTAGTTTAACAACTTTTTTTTCGCTCTGTTCGTATATTGATGCTTCTGATGAAGCAAATAAAAAAAGTTTCGATATTATGGAAAACGGTTCTAATAAAGGCATAAAAAAAAAAAAATATAATAAATTAGTGAAGTTAAATTAAAAATTATAAGAATCTTATGCACGAGTTTTTCTTATTTAGAATTTAATTGTAAGTGGAAAGTTTCAAAAGTCAAATAAATAAAATTAGTATTCACATCGAAACCTTTTTGAATTTATGAGAAACGAATTTAACGTTGGCTTAGAAACGATTTGAATACTCATGCATATCCAAAGGTTAAATGATAAATGATTATCAATTTTCTTTAAAATTTAACCTTTCAGGTTTAATATTCCTCTGAATGTTTAAATGGCTAAAAAAATATTAATCAATCATTGTACATAATATTAGGTTGGGGAAAAGGTAATCCATCCAATCTTATAAGAACTTCAGGACTTTATTTAACATTTCGAATTGGAAAATAATGGATTACCTTTTCCCCAACCTAATATTTATAACTCAATATAAATGTCGATATGAATTTCTAGATTAAATTCATATATTTTTTTTTTTGTCTTATGCACGAATGAGAGGCTTTCAGAACCATTAAATAAAACCTTAGATATCTTTTATTCATCTATTCCAAGAGAAAATTCACTAAATAGATCTGCTTGTGAAATTTGAGTTGATATTTGATCGCGCAACTGATATTGACTTTTTGAAATCTGGAGGGAACACTTCTTTTGTTTTGAAGCGAGTGGAAAAATCCACAATTCTGATAGAAAAATACTTGGAAAACAAGAGAATCCAAACGAAGAACTTATTTTTAGAAAGAAAAATTACCTTCTGTGCTGCTTCCTTCTAAAATCCTTTAATACGTAGTTTCTGAGTTTTCCGTAATATTTTTAAAACTTTAATAGGATCAAGAAAGCCTTAATTTTATATTATCAATATCAGATAATAAAGACATATTTCACGTTCCAACTTCTTTCCTTGATCTGTTAAACATTTTAATACGTTTTACATGAAAAATAGCCAGAAACCAGATTATAACAGATAGCCCTAGATATGCCTCTGAAAATTGAAAATAAAAAGAAAGTTGCGAGCAATGAATATTCAACATTAGTTTCTATGTTTGGAAAGTTTACATAGTATGCATGATGAAATGAAAAATTGCTTTCAGAAGCTAACTTAATGCAAACTCTTAGGGACTTAAAAAATTATTTTTTTAGGATTTATTTAATAAATTCGCCGAGGTCTTTTAGCTTTATGAGTTTTATGTGCGGTATCTTAGTAAAAAAACAATTTTTCTAATACTTCATATGTTATATCCAAGTTTTAAGGCACACGCTACTTCATTCTACTACGCATATGAATTTCAAAATTTTAAGTAAAAGAGTTGCTAAATGAAAACAAATAATAAAATTATGTTCAGTTTTGCCGAATCCTGTTTTTCTATTTTTACAGTGGAATACAGTGGAATTTTATTGCGTAGTCTGTGATTAGTGAGCAAAACACCTAGAAAACAGAGTCAGATCTGGGACAAATTTGGGCTATTAACAGAGGAGATCTGGGACAAATTTGGGCTATTAACAGAGGAGATCTGGGACAAATTTGGTGTATTTTTAATATCAATTTGAGTGCAAAAACTTTCAATGTCTCTGCCAAATTTCAAGCCGATATGAAAGTGTTGACCACAGATACTATACAGATTCACGAAGGGATATGTTTAAGTGGATTCAGGATTATATAGCCATCAAGAATGCATATATTTTTTGATGCCGCAAACATTCTCACAAAAAATTCAAATTCCTATACTCTATTATACCGAATAGACGCGGTCGATCCTTTCCATTTTCACACAAATAGTAAAGGATAGCTAGGTTACTAAATGTGTCAATTTTGATAAACCTATCTGCTATGATACATGAGTAGAGTAATAAGGAAAAACCCCAACATTTCTTATTTTGAAAAGTGTAGGTGTTTTCATTTTATGTTATACTGTGGACGTGTTCTTTGACTGATTTGGGCAACTTTCAATATCAATCTGCATGAGAGAACTTTCAATGTTTCTGTTAAATTTGAAGCTGATATCTTGATTTTTGCGACCAAGAAAATGTTTACCATAGACATTGCACAGCCAGACAGACGGATATGCTTAAATCGATTCTAAATTTGATACTTTCTGGGAATTAAAAACAATATAATAAAATGAGTAAATTCCTCACATTCGGTGGACGGTATAATAATAGTAACAATAATATAAACTAAAGATAACGATGACTTTCTTGAAATTCCATCTAATCGTGAGTTAGTTGTCAGTAGCGCTTATTCTACTTTAGTCCAAGAATATATTTCTTTCGTTTATATAAATTTTGATAATAAATGATTTTTTCAAGCAGTTTTTTTTTTCTCAACAAATTTACGTTAGTAAGAAAATAAAAGGGAAATTGAAATAAATGTCGATAAACAAAATTTATAGACACTTAATCCGAGAACACTTTATATTTACATCTTTTTGTAAAAATTTCTTGAGTAATTTACTGATAAGAAATTTTTAAGCAAAATGATTATTTAAAGGTTTATATTAGGTTGGGGAAAAAAGGGAAGAAATCCATCCAATCTTATATGAACTTCAGGACTTTCTTTAACATTTCGAATTGGAAAATAATGGATTTCTTTTTCCCCAAACTAATATGTTGTCCTTTGTCATATTTCGGAATCTCATATGGAGAAACTTTTCAATATTTTAATGTATTTGCGATCAAAGCGAGCTTAAGTCAATTAAAGATTAAGATATAAAAATCAAATTTTATTCAATTAAAAAAAAAAAACCATTATATTGTACATAAACTAAAAGTTGAAAAAAATTTTTGAAGTGAGCAATCCCAATAAGAAAAATAATTTTATTAAAATTTGACTTTTATTAATTTTCTGTGATTAACTTAAGGTCAACTCGACTGTACTCATTACCCTTAAGTCAATAGCGAAGGCAATTTCACTTATAATGTTGTATTTGGAACTACGTTAGCTGTTGGTGGTACTTTTTTGATTTGTGGTACACAGACTATAGGGTTAGAATATCAAACAATTTAACCTTGCTAATGAACTAACTAAACAATAAACACTCCCCAAAAAGCCGTCTATTATTCTCTGAAATGTCATATGGATCGGGAGGGGTTTTCATTTAATTTATAACAGATGCGCGTCTTGTTTTCTTT
>KK351318.1:74585-109385 GCA_000671755.1 Glossina brevipalpis | reverse complement strand
TTTGATCTGCCACAATTTTACAACAATTTTGACTGATGATATAATTTGCAATAAATATTTATTAAACATTTAAAAAAAAACCTTACTTTCACTGTCAAATTTCATTTCCGTCAGCTGATGTTATAAATAATTATAAAATCACCAAGTTCCCCCCCTTCGTTAAAACAAATTCAATAATTTCCCTTTATCTTCATTAAAGTTGTTATTATTTTGATTACACTTTTGCGAATAATTACTTCGATAATGTAAAAAGAAAGGGCCTAGTTTGGGGTTAAATAATACTATTCAGTACCTTTTTCATTATTCGATTGTATTTATAAATACTGAAGGATAGGATAATTGAAAAAAGGTCGTGAATTTTTTTTTTTTTTTTTTTTTTTGAAGAGCGCGTGCTGTCATTGTAATTGAAAAATTATATATTTTTTTTTAAAAATATTTTGCCCATGTTACCCCCATATCAGAAGAGAAGACTTTTTTTTTACACCCCGATCGATATCTACACTTTACGGAATTATCTCCATCATCCCCTGTTTATTGATAGAGATAATGTCATTACATTCACATGTTATCAAAGCTTACACACAAAAACACATGCACGCACGCACATATAATAGAGATTAATACAAGAATTTTTAATCGTAGTTTACTAATTATAATTTCTATATGTAAACGACATCTGTATGCATTTATGTACATATACAATGTGTGACATGATGAGAGCAAATAAAATTTTTTATGTAGAGTATATAAAAAAATGCCGTTCATTTATTATAAATATATATATACATATACATATACATACATACACATATATATATACATATGTATTTATATATATATATATATCTACGCATTATATAAGTTTTATAGAGAATAGTGGCAAGTGCAGTCATTTCTTCAAATCAGAATTATATTCGAACGGTTCTTATATTAAAAAAAAAAAAATTTTTTTTCTTTTAAAGTATAAAATATGTGCTCTGACTCTTACTCTTTTTTCTATTTTGCTGTGTATATGAACTGCACAAAAAATTATATTTAAATAAATACGTGTAGCCATATACATTTACATATTATACTACATTAATGTATACAACTTACTTATTATCATAGAATACTCTTATCCTTATATTATATTATATTATATTATATCGTTAATTTGCAACATCCTTATCTCTAATACTGTGAGAAATTCTTCTCTTCTCTGTGATCAAATATTAACAACAAACAATTTGAATATTATCGCTTTACTTGATCGTTTTCATACAAGACAATTTAGAGATTACCTTACGCACTAGTGTTGTTGTAGACTAATTATTTTTTCTGGTTTTTTATTTTGTTTGCTTTTTTTCTTTTTCTTTTTCTTTTGCTTTTGCTTTCTTTTTTTTTTGAGAAGACATGCTTTTTTTTTTAGACAAAGAATGCGTTATAAGTATGGTGTATATAATTATAATAATATTTTTTTATAAAAATTAGTTAACTTAAATTAAAATTCAAGTTTTTCATAATAAAATAAATTGATTAAAACTATTATCTACGATTTTTGTATAATAAGTATGATTTCATGGATTGTGGTAGGTGTAATTCTTGAACACGCTCTTCTAGATGAACTCGACCTATTGTTTGACGAATCGTTCTTCTACATAAGTCCATTAAGGGAAGTGGTTCGGCTGTAATATTATAAAATAATCATTGAAAACAAAAGTAACGTATTTTTTTTTTCTTCTTTTCTTTTATTGCTTTAACTTACGATCCAAACCGCCTATATAGCGCATTGTAATTTCACAATGTCCCCAAACTGCCGATACTACTGGATAGAGTTTTTTACCTTTCAATCCTCTAAACGCAACACCAAGATATTGTTGATCAACAATAAAACTTAAAGTCCCCTCATCCATATCTAGCGCAACCAAAAATTTATCGGGGACCAAAAAAGCCTCATCATTTTTTAATATAGCTGGATAAGTAATACCAGCGCAATTTTTGGAGTCATGATATAATTTATTTCTACCTAAATCCCAACCCCAGCTGTGTTCGGAAGAACCTACTAAACTTTGATATCCAACTGAATGCAGAAGAGCTTCTGATGTTGCTACACCTACAACGGCATGTGTACCTCTCTGTCTGGTTGGCCAATATATTTCCCAAACATGTAATCCTTTCGTCATGCCAACCTTTCCGCGAATACAGTCAGTACTTTGTGCTACGGGATGCCTATGAAATGTAAGCTTGTCATCCTCCTTTACAAATATATTAAGTGATCTGTCTTCTGGATTCCATGAATGCTTTAATTGTACTTCTTTACTTGCGGGAGGCATATCCAATAAAATATCTATGCGCGCTGGTTTTGCAAATTCTGCAGCCAATTCTCTGGGTATTATTGGTTTAAATGATGTTTGTGAATCATTTCTGTTGACTGTCTTAACACTACTACTTATTTTTTGACCCATGTTCATGCCACGGCAGCTTCGAGATCTCCGCTGATCTATAACAGCAACTTTATACGATAATCGTAAGCGTTCAAAATCTCTAGGTTCTAATCTCGACAGCACTACTCGTGGTGATAAAGTTGAAATGCTTTGAGGTCGACGTCTATCACTTGACCTTACAGCAGGTGTTCGGCCACCTTTATATCTATAAAAAGAAGGACAGAGATTTCAATTATTATTATTATTATAAATTAATGGAAAAATCCACATCAACATATTCTTGTATATATATAACAAGCATTGTTAATTCCTTTATATAGCCGTCACCTGATCGAAAATTCTCTTCGTTCTGAATAACCGTAACTTTTTGTCTAACTATTAATCCTATATATGATATGTCTATGAAAAATATACAATTGGTTTTTAAATACGAAATTGCTTATTTTAAATAATTTTTTTTATTAAAAATTAAAATTAAAAATTTATTACAACCCATCTTGATTTGAAAACGGCCGTAGAATGAATACAATCCATTGTTGCTATTGTTAAGTAACTGAATCCGTTAAAACGGTCCATTAAGTAGATAACAGTAATAAATCTTTGAAATGTCAATGAATAGTTTGATATAAGGAAGATGCTTAAATCTTTCAAGTCAATTGAAATGAAAAATTTACATAGAAACAGCTTATTTTACTTTAGCGCAATGCACTCAATTTAAAGAGGAACAGTGTGGACAAACTTACCACTTTCGTTATATTTGACCCCACTCTGTATACCTTATTTATCAAACGTAGAGGCTAGAGCAACCACCAATAAGAGTTTTCTTATCTCAATTAGTGTAATCCTTTTACAGTATCCTAATGCATCTTCGCAATTTTTGTCATCACTTTTCTTTTTAGCTATTTGTGGATTAATACTTAGGTTCAGTCGTAAGCTTGTTATTTCCGTTAAATCAAGGCCGTCATTTTTGAGAAGTAAATTAATTCCTATTCGCCCAATGATTGCGGCAATATTTTTAGATGAATCAGTTAAATGTATTTCATATATTAAAAAATATATGGAATAGATTTCAGTTTTCTCGTAAGTTGTCAAACTTGATTGATGGATCTACTATCCACATTTGCCTTTACATAATCCTGACACAAACTCTGGCGTCTTTTAATGAAAACCAATTAAGAATATTTAAGAAAAATTTCAATATTTCATTTCAACATTTGTTATAGTCGTTTTTTGTATAGACGTCTCAAGCCTATAAAATAAACAGAGAGAGAGAGATCGATTCAGGCTCTTAGGTAGTTCAGACTACGTATGCTTTATTTGGTGATAACGGAAGTGACATTAAATTTAATGTTGAGTATAAAGATGGAATTTTTCTTGTTTCAAAAATCATATAAATTATGTTTTACTTAACAAACAGACTTTAATTATTCTATGTTTTCCCTATGGGAAATCAGGAAAATTTTGGCACTTGTTTGTAATCGTTTAATAACTACAACAACAACAAACATGTTTGAGAACTTGAGCTATACTCAAACCTTATGTGTATATATGGAAGTATATAGACCCAATTTCGTGTGGATTTCATCCTAACAAAGAAAAGAGTTTTGGTATAAACTTTTCTGTGCTTTATGTAGTATTATAATAAGCTTCATGTTACAAACAGTAGAATAAACACGATGTGCCCTCTACCTGTTTTCCGTAACCATCATTCGCGTTTTAGGGCTCCGCTCCACTCATTTGTGTGTGCATGTGAACATATACAACAAACTTCAGTAATAAAAAGTTAGGTACGATTTCTCATCCCTGCTACAAAGACGAGTTGTACATACATATATGCTTGTGTGTGTCCAACACAAAGGTTTATAATAAGAAAAAAAAAACACCACCTACTTTTTTAATATACTTTTTTTTTTTGGATTGTGGTGTGTGTTATATTATATGTACATCAATTTTTCCAATGAATTTTTTTTTTCTGCTTAAACTGAATTTATATCGAACCATACTTTAAAATCTTGAAACTTTTTTTTTCATCCACATGAGGGTTTTTTTTCATTTCATTTTTAAAAATTATAAGTTATATCTATAAATGAAAAATTTTTTAAATATTATTACATACATGCACACAATATCGATAGCTTTATATTATACACATTCTTGGATTTTTTTAATTTTAACCATACATGAACATGCACACAAATATATCTACAATAACTCGCTTTTCAAGGTCACTTATAAATTTCAATTCTAGATTACCTCTTTTTTCCGAGTTCCATCTATTAATATTTCAACTGAGACTTTGCAATATAATCCAATGAAATAGAATCGAAAAATAATTTTTAATAGTCGATTGGTCAATAATTATAATAGCACAAAAAACACACAATAACCTGGGATTCGTCAACCAAGAGCTAAACCATGGCAATCGTTAAACTGGCGTTACCACGTAGAGTTGCCATGATTTTGCTTAAAAGAAATATAAATGACAGGCAGACTCGAAATTATTTAAAATGCTTGCTAACAAATCGATTATTTTCGGATATTGCTACCATACTAAAAAAAAAGTGGAAAAAAGAAGAGATATCTTTGAGAAAAAAAAATATAGACGCAACTATTTCCTATTGCCGTATTTGGTTGTTTAATCAAATTTATCTTAAAATTATTGAGCCTGCTTTTTCCGTATTTACAGGCTTGCAAAGATTGATTGAGTTGATAAATATTGTTTTGAAAAGTAACAAGTAATGTTAAATAATATTCTATATTAAGTCACATTATTGTGTATTGTATTGCTTTGCCATTTCTGTCTTACTTATACAAAAGTATTACTCATATGATTTAACCTCTCTGTCTCCCGTACTTTAAAGTGAATACAAATAATAACTCTGTATATTCTACGAAAAACCTGTGCAGTTCTAGCAAAAACAGCTGAGAGCAGCACCCTAGTATTGTGTTTCACCTAATCAACATTAATTCACTTCAAACAAAAGAAGAAACGTTCTTAGGGGTGCTTGTATATACACATCAAGAGAAATCATGGATTTCTACTTTTTAATATGTGCTTGTACATGGAAATCTCGGTTTTTGTACTCACCATCGAAGGATAGAGGTATATTCATTTTGTCATTTTGTATACAACAAAAAAGTTTGTATATGCCTGATCAGAATTAAATTTAGAATCGATTTAAGCTTGTCCGTCATGTCTGTCCGTTTATGGTAGATATTCTCCTGGCCGCAAAAATGAGAATATAGGCTACAAACTTGGCGGAAATATTGGAAGTTCTTGTGCGTAGATTCGTTTTGAAAGTTCGATGCAGATACTCCACAAATAAGCAAACAGAGATGGGCAGACGGATGAACGGACACACCTAGGTGGATTCTGAATTTGATACTCATCAAAAGATTACACACTTTGTAGGGATTCTGAAGGATTCTTTCTTGATGCAACGGACGTTTTTACAGAACAATTTAATTCCTATTCTCTATTATATCGAGTGGGCGCGTTCCATTTCTTATATTTTTGTATCAATACTTGAGGATAGCTAGCTCTATAAATTGGGAGATTTTTGAAGCTCTCAGCTTCGGTTTATTAGTAACAAGCAAAGAATCGCTTTTTTTCTCTTAAAAGCGGAGGTGTTCTCAGTTTACAGTTCACTGTGGAAGTGTCCTCCGACACTACTTTCATTACCAACCTGCAATGTTTCCAAAATTTTAAGCACATATCTTAATTTTTTCGGTCAGGAGAATGTTTACCATAAACATTGCACAGACTGAGATTAGTATAAAAAAAAGGAATTTATGAGTTGAGAACAAAACTTGATATAAAAGTGTTGAATTTGTCTAATTCTTTCAACGGAAATCTGGTTACTGAACTCAACAGTCAAGCCTACCTTTTAATTCAGAAAAATGTACTCGCTACACTAATATTAAGCGCAAGTAATAATTTACTTTATTTATACTTTCATCCTTTAATGTAACATTAATCTTCATTAGATTAAATAATTCATAACAAAAACCGTTCAGGGTTCAGGAAGTTATATTCGTCTTAAAGCGATCTTCAGTTAATCGTTTGAAATTATCTCTTCATTTTAATAACCATAATATTTGTACCAAGTTTTGAATTAGTAACTACTGTAAGTTTTATTTCGCTTATAGTCGGCTTATTTTAATCCTGTACACTTACCTTTGATGGTGAGTATAAAAGTAATAATAAATGAGGCAGTAAGTCATACCATATCTATTTACGCGCTAGGAATCTGGATATAGAATTATGTATAGATATGGAAAAAGATTGCGAGGAGAAATTCTTACAATTATAATTAATCTTACATGTATATATATATAACTATGTGAGGCAGGCTTATGGTTATTCTATGAAAAACTTTCAAACTGATCTTTGTGCTATAGTAGTGAGACATAATTTTTAAAAAGGAAATGTGTATGGAACTAATGTTCCACCACAATCTACTTTCCACAATTGGTTTGCTAAAGTCCGCTCACTAAAAAATTGACACGCAAGATATCATTGATGACTGAAGGTTATGATTGAAGCTGATCGATACAACGATTCATGAAATTGCTGGAAAACTTAGTTCATCCAAAACAACTGTTAGTGATCACATAAAAAAATTGGCATTTTCATTTTGATTTTTTTTCATACTGAAAAACCGAAAGAAATTTCTGGACTACCGAATAATATCAATGGAACATTGCTTCTGGTTTATCACAATTAACCCTATCCATGTGTCGATAACTTCCATTTCATTTTAATGATTAGATGTTCAGCTAAACTAAAAATCATCGCCAAACGCAGTCACATTAATAATTTCAGAAAAACGAGATAAAGGAAATACATGTCTAACAAACGTTCATAAAAAAAGCAGAAACAAATATACACAAAAAAAAAAAAAATAAATGACTAATTTTAAGTCGTTTTTCAGCCAAATGTCTTAGGTACTCTATAGGACAAATGCAATATTGACGGACATGAAAATGAAGTATCGTTTGCGCTTGGAACTGTATATAAAACAATATAGCGTGTGCCACAATAATTTAGCTAGCTCTAAATTTCTTCGCATCTTATAAAGGCTGTAATATAAGTTTTAACATATTTTAGATAGGAAGACTGGATACAGTTGACCTGAGTTCCTTAATACTGAATTTCAGACGTCTTCCTTTTAATACATTTAATAATAAATGTTATTATTTCCTTTAATTGCAAAAGGAATAATTCTCTTACGTATTATTCATATTTTGTATAATAAATTTAATAGAACTTACAGAAACTCACAATTGAAGATGGTCAAGAAATTGGTCAGGACTCTGTTACGAGAGATACTTTTAAAGAACTAATTTGTGTAAGGCAATAAGGACTTTTAATGCTTGCGATGAACACTTTGTTTTTTCCTTTTTTTTATCTTCTTACAATTTGTTACAATTAATTTTTCCTTGTATCGATATGTATACAAAAAATTAATATAAATTTGAAAGAAAAAAAAAAAAAAAAAAAAAAAAAAAATTTCACATCAACTCGTTTTTGAAAACATTAAATAGCAAAAAAAAAAATAAAACTCACAATACATAATGACATTTCTGTATATAAATATGTATATGTTTTGTATATATACACACATAAGGGAACTGTCTGAATTTTACATACATACACAAGTTCGTTTACTTACATTCCTATCATTTATAGTTGTTTTTCATTGTCACTTTATTGCCTTGGCTTTCTAAACTGCAAATAATTTTTGTTTTTTCTATATATATTTTTAATTTTTTCACAAAACAACTTATATTATAACTTATCCCACTGAAAACTCCATAACACGAAATACACCACCGAATTTACTAATCAGAAAACTAAACATAAAATAACTCACTAGCAGTTAAATTGCGAAGAGGAAAAAAGCACATAGTGCTTAAGAATCATTTATTTTCTAGTACATAGCATCATTGCAATATTTAAGTAGTACAGAGTTGCATTTTTATTACATTTTTTGAATTCTTTGAAATCCTTTCATATGCAACGCAATACATTTCATCGCGTCCTTTTCTTATGCTTTGAAAAGTTTTAATTTTAATTCATCGATAAAACACGTATTGTAATGAAGCTGTCTTTTGTATTTTTCCTTTAGAAAAAGTTCGTATCGCTAGATCGCATTTTAGATTTTTTTATTTACGAGGTAATATTTACAATCTCAATTATTTTTTTTACAATTTATTAAAGGGAACTATTTCTTTAATGATTAGTTACTTTTCGAATATTTTTAATCCACTGACTTGTTTTAAGCAATATCCTCTACTTATAAACCTTACGAATATCACAAACGTTGCGTTCCATTCTGCTATGTCTGTTAATATTTTGCTGCTGGATTTCCCGGCGTAGTTTCATTAATCCCATTACCTGGTAGAATTTGCGAGAATTCTTTGTCAATCTTTGCTTTCATTGACAGCTGCAAATGCGTCTTTTTATGACCGCGACAGATTAAGAGGAATTTCCTTTTTCATAGATTTTATCAAATTTGTTGCAGATGTATTTTACCAGTTTGTAATTTTCGTAACAATAGTATTTACCTTTATATGAATCGATTTCAACTCTTTACATATGCGTTCCCCTGCAGAAAGGCTGCACGTATATTAGATTGTTTCGACGTTTGTATTGTATTATAAAGACTTTTCGATTTGAAAAAACCGACCTGCGTTATCAAAATAGGGTATAGTGGACATCTATGCGAAATTACTACCAAGGACTCACGTTCATGAAAGATTAGAAACTTTTGTCGTACAAAAGCTTATTTTTCGTAAGTAATTTTATGTGAGAGTTTATTTTTGTCATTTATTTTATATATCAAAATAAGAGTTTCTAACGATTTCTGTTACATAAGGATTTTTGCAAATAGGGCATTGCGTAGGGAGTGGTCTAATCGAGTTCGAATAGCGTTCGCTCTTGGGTCAATTTCGTCAAATTTATTTAAAAATTGCGACCTTTAGGTTGAACAAAAGAATACATGCACACATATCAGACAAAAAACATTCAATCGATTCTATATTATTCCGGGTCTGTCTTAGGCATATCAAGGCGTTAAATAATCCGCATGCACTTATAATACTCTCTACTGCAATAGGTGTAGGACATGAAAATAATGTGAAATTGAAAAATATCGTAGAAAGATATTAAACGAAAAAATTGTAAAATCAGTTTTTTTTTCGTATATAATTGTAATATACAACTATTATAACATGTTATATATAAAAAAAATGTGTTAAACTATTTCGACAATTTTAATCTTATTCAGTTTTCATTTTGATTTCATTGTGTTTTCATTACCCAGATTTTATTTTCATTTATTTGTATTGAAGTTTTTTTTTTAATTTCCTTTGTATTAATTTGTGGTAAAATTAAAAAATGGATTACACTTTTATACACTTAATAATGGACGCTTTTGCATTCCAAATTATCTATACATTTCAAACAATTATTACATCATACAACACTGATTAATTACTTCCGTGATTTCGATATTTCGTTTTCTCAAACATGTAATTAAATCCTGATCTCTTATAACATTCGCTACCTGATTATTATTTATACAAATTCTTAATTGTTTTTTGTAAATTCGTAAAAAAAAAAAAAAAAATGAAAAATAAAATAATGTTATTAAAGGCTTCAGCTAAACTATTTTAGTTAAAGAGAAAAAACATATTTATAGGAATTTGGATATTTTGAATCAACAAAAACCTCAGCTTTTAACATAACCACTCCACTTGGATTAACTTTGACTTTAATTTTTGTACTAGGATAGAGAATTCCATAATCGACGTTTTCATATAAATCCTAAAAAAAAAAAAAAAATTCCATTTTAATATACATTTAAGATGATAGAAAGAAATATTCCATACCTCCACTAAGTATCCATTTAAAGCTATTAGTCCGAGTTCTTTAAGTGTAACAGATATATCCGAAGGTGTTCCATCCGCTCGCCTATTAACAAATGCTATCGCGTACGAATAAAAGGTACTAACAATCGGATTGATAGGTCTGGACCATATCTCGATTCCTCGGTGTTTGTATATTCGTCGTCCTTGAATGCCAAGCGGATCTTGATCGACTGCTATAATTTTTCTATTTAACAAAATTTCCTTGAATTCTGGTCGTATTGTTCTTAAATCAACAGACATCAATAAGGGTGCTGCCAGAATTGACCAAATCGCGAATTGCGTTTTTGCCTGATCGTAACTCAAACCAAAATTACCAACAATTAACTGTAAATTGTTAAACAAATGTAAGTAAACATGTATAATTGTTAAACAAAATTAAACAAAATTATAATAATTAATAAGAAAGCCAATAGTCATGGATAACTACCGCTGCAGGCCTACATATGTATGAGATTTCCAAAATGTTTTATTAACTGTGAACGTGTTAAACGCGAATTGTTTGTATTATTTTGCATTGCTGCACTAACGACTGTATAAAAACCACGGTAATAATTTTATAAAATTTTAATTAACTTTTCTCGAAGATAGCAGATGCAGCCATTAATCGGACGTCAATGCAATAGCTTACGTGAATCGAATTTGGTTGAAGCGAGAGGGAGTTAGTTAAAAATGTCTTAGAAAATCATATTTGAGTGCATGATGCTCCCAATGACATTTACATTCATTTTTTTTCAGCGTGTTAATTGATCGGTTAGTAGCAATTTTCTAATAAATTTCAATATGAATTTTAAAAATTGAATTATCGAAACAAAACTTTATAGTCTGATAAAATACTACCTTTCATCGATTTTTATTGAATAATATTAAAAATTGTAAATTTTTTAATATAACCGTCTTCAATGTGTTAATCTAAGCTGAAAGATTTCTAACAAACAGATTTTTTAGCGACCGCTTCTAACTAAAAGTTAAGTTATTTGCTTTTCAATAACCTAAAATTTGCGAACTGTTAGAGTATATGTGGTTATATTTTTACATATTGTGATTGATTTTTTTGTCTATTGTGAATATTTTCTCAACAAATTTTCTTGTTTCCGTTTATAAACCATATGATTGATGTAATCAGCTGTTTTCTGTCATTTGTTCTGTCAGTTAGTAGTTAACTAGAAGAAATCTTATAATAAAATTTAAATATCAAGTAGAGTATAATTATATACATCGTGAAAAAGATACTTAAATTCATATAACTTTTAGTTCAATTTTTATTGAAAACAGTTCTCAATGAATTAGAAAAGTAGTAATTGAGACGAAGGGAAATCACTTTTCGTATCTAATAAGCGAAAATAATTGTTAATAATACATTATGTTTAATAATAACGAATGATTAGATAATCGTTATGGACAAGTTTTTAAAAGTTATGATGAGCATGGAGTAGAAAGAACAACCGGTTTTAAAATTGAAAGAGCAATCAGTTTACTTAACATCTAAAAGAAGATTAAATGAAAAATAAGCCGAAATGTTTTCTTGTCTTATTTATATAATACTTTTAATTTCTGTCTTTACGAGAGAGCAACAAAGCTATTCAATTTTTACATTTTATATCAGAGGTTTCTATGATTTACTTTACTTGGCTTTTTCGAGAAATCGAAGCATTTTTCAGAGATAATTTTTTACAATCTACGCCACTTGTATAGTACAAATAATAGATTGCGCGAATGTGGGCACGCTCCGCAATATCCTAAGATCTTTTTTAGATCAATCTATTCGAAATCATTTCTGAATCGATTTAAGTCTGTCTGTAAGTTTGATTTTCTGATATCTGCTGATAAGCAGTAACACTGTCACGGTTTGTTTCAAAGGATAAATGCTATTGAAAACGTATTATGTGATATCACCCCGTACCACCGCACATCTTGAAAGAGTCGTTCCGAAATGATTGCTTTGTCCAATTGAAATGTGCGAACTTCTTTTGAAAGCCACATAATAATGAGAAACACTCTTTAAAATCAAATTAGTTCCCGGGAGAAAATTTTAACAGCTCCCTTCTTTAACGTCCAACGTAAATCTGCTTTTGTTTTCTAGTCTTAAATTCATCAACATATAAGATAATAAAAAAATATGAAACTTCACTTGCCAATAGCTTGCATGTATAAAGTGTCTGACCGACTGGAAATCGCATATATATAAGTGTAGATATAATATGAAAATACGTACGAAGAATTAATTTTCATAAGTGTGCTAGATATACAGCAAAACAGAAACAATCGACTTTGTAATGTCATCTGCGCATAAATAAATAATTAATTCGTTAATAAATAATTTTTTTAATACACTAAAGACTTTTATATACTAATAATGTTTTTTATGGAATTTTCTCGGGATTACTCTCGAGATTTATCTAATTAAATGTAAATGAATTAATATGATTTTACTTTTTTACTTTTAAAATACTTACCATATCAGGATCATTCCAATGACCTGGGCCACTATTCGGTGCAATTAAATCTTGATTATTACCATAATAATCTATAATGCTTTCGACTGAAACCCAAGAATCTTGAACGTCATCGTAATTTCTCCATAAATTACAATTTTCTTTAATTGATGTATAATTTGGTCGTATTCCGGCATAAATTTGATAAACTGGCCAGCTGCAAGAAAACACCATAGGTCTACCAGTTTTATTTAAAATTGCTTGAAATTCAGAATATCCTTTTTCCATTTCATGAGGAAAAGCATAACATCCATCTAGCTTAACATAATCTACTTTCCAATCAGCAAATAATCTAGCATCATCATACTGATGTCCTATTATACCGGGATAACCTGCACATGTATAATTTCCATAATCTTCGTATATACCGAATTTTAAACCTTTCGAATGAATCTGGTAATAAAAAGAAATTGCAAAATCCAAAAATCACGTTAAGGCAGAAATGATGAACAAATAATTTACTTACATAATCTGATAATGCTCGCATACCACTTGGAAAGCGACTTCTGTCCGCAATAAGTTGACCATTGGGTGATCGATGTTTTTCTAACCAACAGTCATCGACATTAACATATTCATAGCCAGCTGAAGCATAACCTTCAGTAATTAAAAGGTCTGCCATAACTTGAAATAATCTTTCACTGAAATATAACATATATGTTTTTTAGTATATCGAGATTATTCCGAAATACATGATCTTGTATTTATTCTCTACGTTTTATTTTAATTGTCTACGTATTGTCTACGTATTGTCTACGTTTGTGGTTCGTGTACCTTATGCAATTATCAGGATCATTTTTACAATCGGTATTACAACGAAATCTCTCCCATGATAGCCATCCCATTGGCGGAGTTCTAACTAAGCCATTTTCTAACGCTTTTGTGTACTCTGTAACAAATGCAATTACCGTAATGTAAAAAATTGAGATGCATTGATTCATCACTCCTGTAGAAAAAAAAGAGAAGAAAAGATATGCATTAATATTAAATTCACTTTTTTTAAAATATAACCTTAAAATATCTTAATTAAATTTAACTTGAGTTTTTGCACGTTTTCCTTTGTATTTAACAGAAATTATATATAAGATGTAGAAAAAGTTTAAATGTAATTGAAAATTGTAGGAGTATTTTTAAGAAACAATAATTTCTTTAAAGTTAAGGAACCTACTCACTTCGGATATAACCTCACTTCTTCTTGATTTTATTCCTTTTTCTTTTTTTGTTATTTATATTATGTATCATATACAAAACATCGACTTATTGAAGATTTACATGTAAAGTGGAAAACCAAATAATTCCGTTAAGCATTAAACCAATGCATATATAATAAATTAATCTGAGATGTTTTCATCATATGTTGCTAGACAACTTACATAGTAGTTAACCGCATAAACCAATCAAGGTTATTATTTTTATAGCAAATAAAACAAGTGAACATGAAATTTCCTATAGTGCAATTCAAAATGTGGCAACAAAAGAGCTTCACAAAAATTGTGAAACATTAGCTATATGCATTAGCTACATGCCCTTTAGGATTATTATTATTATGTTTTTTTTTTTTTTTTTTTGACATGCTTCAGCTTGCGGGTTGCGGGTTTGTTAGTGGGTCGATTCGATCAAAACATTTCGATGATAAACAATAATAATAATAGTTATGCCGAAGCTCAAGTCACAACATTCTATGTTTCTTGCAAGCTATTAATTAAGATTATGATTATGATTTCATTTTTTTAATCATCATCAAAAAAAACTTAAAAGTTTCCCTTTGTTTCATAAAGTATGACACAAAAAGAAGATTTAAATTTTCGTTTTCAAATCGGGACAGATAGATAACTTCTTTATAGATTAGTTTCTTCTTAATTTGTATAATTAATTATGACTAAAAATATGATTACAATGTGGTATAGCAAACGAGTAAACAAGTAAACGAATCTTTGCTCAATCATCGTCAAATGCTATTATTATTATTATATATTAATTAAAGTATTGTCCATCGTTCTCTACTACTTTTTCCAAACTTTTAGATAAAAAGTGAATTCTGCAAATGGAAAGACAACTAGCTCGCTACGGCTGTATAAGAAAAGATGTACTTTTCGCGTATCGTTATAAGAATTGAAGTCACGTTCAACCAGACAATAGATAATCAATTGTAATCAATGTTACAGAGAATGTCTGTAATAATAGCGAGAGAGTACTGTCTGCTAATAACATTGGGAAGGATAGAATATTCCAAGTAGTTAGTACTGTTAAAGTTTTCTAGGAAAGTTTTTCTATATGATATCAAAAAACTCTTCATACCATGACTTTTGATATATTGTTTCGTTTCTTAGTCTCAACTTTATCCTGTTATTTTTGGTAGCGTTCCATTTTGGTTGGAACAAACTATACTACACTACGCTACAAATTGCGATATTTATCTAAATACTTTAGACGTGTGTTCGTTTTGCGCTCAGACCCGTTAATTTCGTGCTTTCCGAATCGTATCGAATAGAAAGAGCAATAACTTTAGATACTGAGCGGAAGTGGAACCAAATCCACGTTAGAAAGTTGAAAAACTGTCAAACCTTCTTGATCAACTTTGATTGATCTTCGAAGAACATTTGTAATATCTTGGTAAAATGAGGAGAATAGATGTTGTTTGAGTCCCGCATAATCTGTTCGAAGAAAACAAAAGTAACCGATCCAACCACATGCAAGTTATTGTACTACCTTGCTTGCTTGCCCAATATTGTACCATTGGATCTCCATTTATTACGATCGATACAGCATTTTATAAGTGACAAAAAAATTTAAAAATTCAGATTATGTCCAAAATTTTGAATTTCCAGATATTTTATTCAAAAACCTATTGATTTTTATTTGTATGGCATTGAAAATTCCCATCCTACAAAAGGTTATTGATAAAGAGGATGATTGATTACATTATTGAGATTAAAAATAAAAATTTGATAAAAATTGATCATGTTTGAATTTAATGTGTAGAAAAACGATATTATTATTCAATCCTCCTAAAATTGATCATTAATGTAGATAAATATTTCTTTCTTTCGCGAAATAAATATACTCTTACTACTGATTCAATCTATTCAATAATTTCCTATTGTGATATTTCTAAAATATAATTTCAAGTTACGTAATTGAAAGTTGTAATGCATATTGCGGACAAATGGCGGCTAGTTATTTTTCATCACATCAAGACCGGTTGAATAGTAAGGGGAGTCATAGAAATGACATTAATATGATTTACTCAAAGTAAAACATGTGCTTGCTTTTTATAGTTGAAGGCACAAATATTTGAACATCTTTTCGTGCAAAAATAATGCTTTCTCAGAAAAAGTGATGCATTTGATAGGGATTTGGTACTTTAAGGTAAAGCACAATGTGATGAATAAAATATAAAATAAAAATAAAAATATAAAATATTTGTAATGTTAAGAAAACCAATAATTGGATCGTAATAATGAAAAATGTTGAATGAAATGAAATGTTAAATGTTTAAGAGATATTTCAGAATATCTTACAAGGTCTTCTCGAAATTAAAAATTGTCAAAGTAGATTGCCTCTATAAATACAATACAATACAATACAATATTTGCAAAATTCTACATAACATTTTCTGTTTCACTCTCTCTCTCTCTCTCTCTCTCTCTCTCTCTTTCGGTGTTTATGTTTCTTTTTTCTTCCACCACACATCTTAGCGTAAATTTCATGTTAAGCGTTTTTTTAACAAGAAAAAATCATCCAAAAAGCCGTTGACTTGTCTATGCTGTGAAAATTGCACTTTTCCTAGTCTCGATCAAAAATTTGTTGAACCTCACCGACGGAAAAATTTTTCTTTTGTTATTATTGGCATTAAATTTTTCTTCATTGTTTCTTTTATCGAATTATTCAACAAATCGTCTACTTTTGTTTATTTTTTTAAGGAATCTAGGAAAAGATATTTTTTTTTTTTTATTATTTATTTAGTTACAATCTAATGCTCTTACGTATATAATCAAATTTATTTATTCAAACTTGCAAATTTTTCAAAAAAAAAAAAAAAAACAAAGAACTTGCTTATTGCACTCAGCCAATTGATGCCACTTTGTTGTTGCATGTATAATCTCTATTCGTCGTATATGTATATTATACGAATGCCTATCACATATGAATTGATTTTAAAACAATTCGATTTTTATGCATATTTTTAATATGATTCATTTATTAAAATAAATAACAAAAATGTATTAATTAAACTTATTTCCACCTACACTTGATCCGAGTGTTTTTTTTTTGAAAACTTTTTACACTTACATTTGTAATGTTACTTAAAACTATTCGAGTTCGAGTTATGTACAGTTGAAATTGAAGATTATAGTATACTGAAGAAATTCATTTTAACATTTTTAGTTGGTCTTTTTTTCATAAGCAACGCAAACCTTAAAGACAATAATTAATCGCGTTGATCGCAAGTCATTGTTTTATAATTTACATAAAGAAGCTCAATCTAGTTTATTTATCTCACCATCAAAATATTTAACAATATGAATACGTTTAATAAAATTAAACTACTGTATAGAAATTATTAGATGATTCAAGAATTTTTGAAAGATTAAGACTAAGTATTTTCGAAATCGTTTAATAATATCAGTAAAGGACATTGGTATTAAATTAATAGGAATCATTCTCAAGATCATTTAAAATATCAATATGAAAGCCAATCTGAGGAAGCCATTTACACAGCAAAAATTTCTTCTTGCATATCATTGGGATAGAGTCAGATTTCCTAAAAGATTATAACATAACTTTTTTATTACTTTCGCACCAGACTGGGAATGGGAGTATACCGAATTTTGTATTCATTCCATTTGCAACACACGGAACCGCTCACCAAAGACTCCATGAAGCATACATATTTCTGACTCGACTTAGACATGCTGTCAATCGATCTTTTGGTTGCTGGAAATCATAGATTGACTACGAAATCTAAAAAAAAACCATTGACGGAAACATGGTACATAGCTCCTTAGTCCATGTCCATACATTACGTTTGAAGTTATACCTTAGACGTGCTGTCAATCGATCTGTTGGTTGCTGGAAATCATAGATTGAGTACGAAATCTAAAAAAAACCATTGGTGGAAACATGGTACATAGCTCCTTAGTCCATGTCCATACATTACGTTTGAAGTTATACCTTCGTTCATTTAAATGTATACACTTGTTCGTCTGTTTGCCCAGTTGCCAATCATTGGTTGATGGAGCTCTCATGGCGAGTACGAAATTAGGGAAAAAAAGACCGAAATTTGGTAAATAAGTCCTTGATTTCTGTCCATAAACTAAGTTAGAAGTTGTTTCTGGCTCAACTTAGACGAATATGCTTATCCATCTATTTTTCAGCCGCCAATCAACCTATTATTGATTTTTAGATTTCTTACGATGAGTACGAAATTAAAAAAAAAACGAGACTTGGTCCTTAGTCTATGTTCTCATAATAAGTTCGAAATGGTTTCTGATTCAATTTAGAGGCATATGTTTGTCCGTCTGTATGTTTCAGATGTCATTCATCTTATTGCTGATCGTTGGAGCTCTCAGGGAGAGTATGAAATTCAAACAAGGCAATTAAATGATAGCTACAAAAATTCGCTCTTTGGCGAATATGAGCCTTTTTTTTGATTTTTTTTCTCGTTCTTTGTAGCTTTATCTTGCCGCAGTAAAGCAAAGACTGCTTTTTTGTGCTTTCATAGTACTGTTTACATACCTACCTTTTGGTTGACTTTGTCGAGTCCATGGCCATGATTATTTTAGATCTGTCAAATAACTCCTAGGGAGTTTGGGAAATATATATTTTTGTACCTTAACAATAGAAACAATTCAGTAACACTTGTTTGTCGTACTTTGTGAGCTTTTTAGAATCACTGTGAAAAATTCGGAAGTCACGTCTGATCGTCGGTCCATCAGTCTGTCTGCTTAGCTGCTTACTGTCTGCGATAACCATTTTCCTCTCGCAAAAATTAAGATATCTTACTTAACAAAACTTAACACAAAAACATCGAAACTACTTTCACTTTACGGTAGTATTAAAAGTGGGTCAAATGGGTCAAAGAACATGCTTATAGTATAAAGAAAACTGGAAACTCATTCGCTCACAATAAAAGTTCCCATCTTAATATGATGGAGTACCAACATCCAATTTTTTTTCCTTCCAAGATGAAGGTATTGAATATAAAAGATTCATTTTGCAAACGTACACCATTTGCTTACTTGTTAATTCATTAAATCTGTCCTTGAAACGTAAAAATTTGGTATTAAATGTCATGTACTCTTGTAATATATATGATAGCATATATTATATTAATGGGTCATCATTTTAAATATTTATGCGATATATATTTTGCGAATGGAATTGTTTCAGTAAATTTACGTGAGAGTTATTCAAGTTATGCTCAAGTTAAATACAGCGATTTTAGTCTAATAAAAATTCTTTAGATTTGTTGGGTGTGATTCTTCTTTTGAGTTTTCGAGTTTTTGGAGAATTTATTAAACAAAAAAAACTTTTACCATAGAGGGGTGAAAGAAGAAAGCTTTAGAAGTTCTATCGTTGTTCATTTCTGAATCAATCTTGGCATATTCTTCTGTATGTCTGCTCGCTTGTGTAACTATCCATCTGCGTAAGGTATGTGCAGCAAGCTTTCTTCGGGTCACAAACAATAAGATATTGGGTTAAAAGTACGCAAAAATATTAACCAGTTCTTGCAATCAGATGCGTAGTATAAAAGGGTCAATCGGTCGAAGGAAATGTCTGAGAACATATTTTTTTTCTAAAGCGTAATAAAATTCTTTAGCTGATCCTAAAGTAATTGAATAAACATGAAAAACCTGTTCAAGAATAATGTAATGCTGACTTTAAAAAAGACTTGACTTCCCAAAAGTTCTACAGTGATGGTAAATTGACTTTAACAGAGAAATGGCAAAAGATTATGCTCAAAATTGCACATTTTTCGTTTCGTAAAATTAATTTAAGGTATAAATAATATATGTTTAAATTTTGTTAAAAAAACCTCCATGTTTTTTTTGCTTAATCTATTATTAACTATATTATATATGTTACTGAACATAAATTATGTTACCATGCATGATTAACCGATGAAAAATGAGATGAGAAATACTATGTTATGTATTTTGATTAAGTTTCCCCAACGATAGCGACGATTCTTGAGAGCTAAGAATGTTGGCGTTTTGTGTAAGTATCGCCGTGGCTATCGCTGTTAACGTTGTGCTTTGCATTAATAAAGTTGAAAATAAGAGGTAAACTGACGTTCGTTTGCTCTCTTCTTCTTGATTATATAAACAACAACAAACAGGCAAAATTATACAAAATTTGTGTGAGATCTTAACATGAAATAAAACGAATGTGAATATTAATCTTTTTTTTTTCTAAAAGCATCTAATAATAAAAAAAAGATAAGCAAAATGTGATGTTCAGGGTGTATGAAGATTTAAAAAAAAATTAATTTTGTAGATAAATAAACTTGTTTGTAGCACGGATCGTTGTGTAATATATCTTCATCCTGTTGTTTAATCTACAAAATAAAAAAACGTTTTTGCTTGTCTCGGTTAACACAAAAGTATGTTATGTACTTCACTTTGCTGTGCAGTTTGTTCAACATTCTTTCGCATAAATTTCTAAACTAATATTTACACTGTCTTTTGCGCAAAACGTATAGCGTCTGCAATTTTCCATAATCGTGGGTGATATATTTGGTTACATATCAATTTTAAATATAATAGTCAAAAAAGGAAAAATAAAACGATTTAAACGATTTTTAAACGCTTCTTTATCTTTCAAGTCCGCAAATCTCTACAACGCATACGGGAGCGTAAACTGGTACAATTTATACAGATCGCTCTTTCGCGTTCTTTTCCCTACGTGCAAAGTACTCATCGCGTTTTCGGTCTTATGTTAACTAATCATATCAGTATTTGTTCTTTGTTCAAATGCGCACTAGGTCAACAGGATAAGTTAAAGAAACGTGAGGCTTTACTGTATCAATTTCACCGCCATTCACATTTCACATTTTCATTCATGATTTTCAATTCCTAAGGGTCAATATTTTTTTACACTTCTTAATGTATCGTATTATTGCAATTTTTGCAACGGCAATTATTACATTATTACAATTATCAGCTTTTCGTCCTCTTTATGAATTTATCTTAGAGAAGTTTGCATTTCGAACTGTTCGTTCCTTAATTTCAATGTGTTACTTCTGCAGATTTACAATCCTTTGCAAATTTTATAGGCTTTTAACTGCATAATACTACTTTGAAATACATTTTGTTTAAGCCTTAATAATAAAAATAGATTAACAAAAATATTTCATTTAGCTAGAAAGTTGGCAGCTCTAATGTAGTTTTTTTTATTCAACTGAAACCAACTTCAACTACTTCCTTTTTTAACCGTGTGGTATAAAGTGAAGGTGGGTAAATACTAATTTTGTGTTCAAGAGATCGTAAAACTTAAGCTAAACAGTGAAAAAAAACGTGTTATTAATAGTAATATATCTTAAGAACGGTCAGTTTAATAGTGGGCAGAACGTGGCTACATTTCAAAGTAGATTTATTTAACCATACTGAGTGTCAGTTCTGCAGGTTGAAAGAGGAATTGATGCATATCCCTTTGTTCTAGGTGTAATATATCAACATGCCACAAAATGAATATATGGAACGTCACCGTCAATTGTACGGTAGACGACTTGATTACGAGGAACGTAAACGTAAAAAGGAGGCACGTCTACCTAAAGAACGTGCCCGGAAAGCCAGAAAATTGCGTGGTATAAAGGCGAAACTATTCAACAAAGAGCGCCGCAATGAGAAGATACAAATAAAGAAAAATATTCGAGCCCATGAAGAAAAGAAAGTTAAAAAACAAGTCGAAAAGGTTGAAGATGGAGCTTTGCCGCATTATCTATTGGATCGAGGTGTACAATCTAGTGCAAAGGTTTTGTCAAATATGCTTAAACAAAAAAGAAAAGAGAAAGCTGGAAAATGGGATGTGCCTATACCAAAAGTTCGCGCTCAATCCGATGCCGAAGTATTTAAAGTTCTTAAGACTGGCAAAACGAAACGAAAAGCATGGAAACGAATGGTGACCAAAGTAACATTTGTGGGAGAGAATTTTACTCGGAAACCTCCGAAATTTGAGAGATTCATACGACCAATGGCATTAAGAATGAAAAAAGCACATGTCACGCATCCCGAGCTTAAGGCTACATTTTATTTGCCTATTATTGGTGTAAAGAAGAATCCTAGTTCGCCAATGTTTACCTCGCTTGGTGTAATAACCAAGGGCACAGTTATTGAAGTGAATGTTTCCGATTTGGGCCTTGTTACCCAAACTGGTAAAGTTGTTTGGGGAAAATATGCTCAAGTGACGAATAATCCTGAAAACGATGGTGTTATCAATGCAGTGCTGCTTGTTTAATGTTCAAATATTTTCATGTGTTTTGGTATTTAGAAAAGAGAAAAAACAAATAAATTAGTAATATTCACTATAACTAGTAAAGTGCGAAAATTGGACGGTGTTCTTAATTATGTTGTATTTTATTAAATTGCAATCTATTTTTATTCCATTTCTAGTTTCCTTAATAAACTTACAATTTCCTGTTTTTATTATTTTTTTTTTTTTTTCAGGTCTGCTGGTTACAATATGCAGATTTTTGTAAAAACCCTTACGGGCAAGACCATTACTCTTGAGGTCGAGCCCTCTGATACTATTGAAAATGTGAAAGCCAAGATTCAGGACAAAGAGGGAATTCCACCCGACCAACAACGATTGATCTTCGCTGGAAAACAATTGGAAGATGGTCGCACATTATCGGATTATAATATTCAAAAAGAATCCACGTTACATCTTGTGTTGCGTTTGCGAGGTGGTGCAAAAAAACGCAAGAAGAAGAATTATTCTACTCCCAAAAAAATGAAGCATAAAAGGAAGAAGGTCAAGTTAGCCGTCTTAAAATACTATAAGGTACATTTCTAAATGAATATGCACATATGTATATTAATAAGAAAGTGGAATTCTTGAGTCTTGTTGATCTTGAGCTAATCATTTTAAAACGTTGTCTGAAAAGAACAAAAAAGAAATACTTTATTTGCGTGCTGTAAATAAAAAAAAGCACAGTTGTTGTTCGAGAGTTTCGAATTGGTAAGACTGGAATTAAGATCATACATAAGTGATGATAATTTTTTATTATAGATATATACATATTGCCAATGTCAAGAGTGAAACGATAAAAATCCCAAGCTTTTAAATACCATTACTGGACAAATGTGCTACGGATTTAATTTGTCATTCTGCATTAAACTGAAGAGCAAAGCAAATTGTTGCTTACATTATTACAGCTACGACCGTCTGGCTTCGAAATGAAACATCTATATATAATTCCGTAACAGGAATCATTAGGGTTGTTTATCGTCCTAAGTTAATCAGATTCGAAATAGTTGGAATAGTTGTTATCAAACGTACCGATCGAAATAGAATGAGATCACAAATTGATCGGCAGATGTAGGAAATGAACGACACGAGCATAGAATACAAGAAATGCTAAAAATTTTAAAGCTACATTTTTCAAATTAATTTTGAGACACAATCTTTTTACTTAGCTTGAAACTTTTTGCTTTTCATAAATAAAGCGGAAGACGCGATATTTCCTTCTATGTTAAGAAGTTTCGTTATGCACAATTTCAATGAAGAATCAAAGTCTTTGCTAATTAACAACTACACTACATCATAGGTTTGACATAAAGTGTTGAAGATTTCACTTTTAATTTTGTCACGTAGTTATGTACAAGTAATATTTATGAAGTTTCTCTTTCAATCATAGAAATGAATATATCAAAACGATGATTTTAGTCAAGTGAAAAGATATGTCCAGATAACGATTCCAAACTCAGAAAATATAAAGAAGAAAAAGAAACGCGAACCACCATGCAACCAGCATAGAATCCCACTTGTTTAACGCCAATTAACATATTCTCCACAATCCTTTAATCCGCTTTAAGTAAAGCACTAAATTACAGCAAGGATTGACCTTGCTTACCCGGTATAATATAGAATAAGGAAATTTAATTTCTTTTTTTAAATTGATCTTAATCAGTACCAAAGTCGGAATTTATCTGTCTGTCTGACCATTTCTTTGTCTGCAGTAACCATTTTTCTCTTTGCACACCATTAATACGTCTGGATCAAATTTGACAAAAATACTGAACTTGCAGTTTTCTTAATATTGGAAATTGACCGCAGGATGCACCTAGAATACAATATGTGCTGAATTTCACGTTCGCTTTCTAAGTGTTTTGCTCACTACCTATAAATTAAGCAGCAAGAATTTCTGCGGTATTCTATGAAAATAGCGAGGCGCCTACTCAAAATTATAGAATATCAAAATAGACAAACTTTTTCCGATCCCTTTTTTTTTTTGAGGTAAAAAGCTAGCGGATATAAAGGATTCGAATATAACTTAATTTCTTGTTATTTATCACTTTTCGTTATTTCCACTTTTTTTCTTGTATATAATTTTAATTTTATAACGATTATTAACTTTATTGTTAAATAAATCTTTTTTAAGGTTGATGAAAATGGAAAGATTCATCGTTTGCGCCGTGAGTGTCCTGGTGAGAATTGCGGTGCTGGTGTATTCATGGCCGCACATGAAGATCGACATTATTGCGGAAAATGCAATTTAACTTTTGTTTTCACAAAACCAGAAGATAAATAATGTTATTAGAGATAACAAGTTTTAAAATAAAGTAAAACAATAGTTTTATGCCAAAAATATTCTATTTTTTTTCTTTGTTTTGCTTCCTAGTCTTTCGACAATTGGAGGATAATGACATATGGGGTTTCTCGGATTTCTCATTTGCCGGCTTGGCATTCGAAACTTTACGGCTTTTAAAAAAATGTTTTTCGCATATATTTATTAAATAAGTGCAACACACTAAGAAACTCAATACGGGAAAAAGAATTAAATTCGCTTGTAGTAGGTGTAAAACTTTGCAAATATAATAATTTTTGAAGTTCTATACAATTATATGAACACCTTACACATCATGTTTATTTACTAATTGCATGGATATTAGCTTTTTGGAGCTCCCGTCGCACTGTTTTCGTCGAAACAGTATTACTCAAGTGAGTGTTGAGTTCCGCTGTCACTTTTGCCGCAGTTGTTTCATGTTGTCTGGCGACAATCTTTTTTAATGTTCGTCGATCACCTTCAGTTAACTTTGTGTTTCGTCCACTATTCCTTTTCGCCGATGATGTTTTACCATATTTTGTATATGCTGTCATTACCGTGGATACTGTTGCTCGTGAAACGTTAAGCAGTTCAGCTGTTTTTGTCACAGATGCTCCCGCTAACCTAGCACCAACTATTTGCCCTCTTTCGAAGTCTGACAGATCACGCATTTCACGGAACGATTCTCTTAATCCACGTAAAATAAAGCAGTGAAATATAACCTACAAGACTTGGTACGTAAACTGTACAATACATAGGCTTCGAAAGTAGTGTTGCCAACATACAGCATGATCTATATTGTATGTGCGGTATTACTTTATGAAATACACTCCAGAAAAAAGAAATCGTACGCACACACACACACCATTTACATTTTCACTTTTAACCTTTGAGCCCCACTTTGTTGCCTGACGAGGGCAGCATGGCAACGACGGATAGGGAAGAGTCTGCCGAAGACCCGTGTGCATTTGAAATTAATAAGTAACTGAAATTGTCCGATTTTTTACTCTCGATTGTAGACAGATGTCCCAAAATCTACGCAAATTTGAATTTGCCGCCATTGGAGCGTAGGTGTAGTGTACGCAGCCAAAAAAACAAACAGTTTAACAGCTGACCGGTTAGGGTTAGTAAAGTAGTACACGAGAGAGCAACGCGTTTTCATTGTTGAACAATATTTCAAATATAATGAAAGTTTGGCAGCCACAGTTCGTAAATTTCGTACAAAAGTATGGTCGGAATATTAATCTAACTTCGTCAACTATGAAGAGACTAATTGAAAAATTCAGGAAGATTGGATCAATTGATGGTGCTAGATATATTCGTCGTCCAATAACAATCCACTCAAATCCGAATATCGAAGCAGTGCGTGGGAGTGTTGGTGAAGATCCAGGAAAATCAGTTCGGCGTCGTGGAAAAGAATTGCATATTTCAAGAAGCTCTCTACGTCTCCATATTTATAAAATTTAATTGACACCAAGCACTGAAAAAAGTTCGTTGAATGGATTAATTATTGAACATTAGCAAATGGATGTTGATTTTTCGAGCAAAATCATCCTAGGCGTTGAAGCTAATTTTCACCTTAACGGTTCCGTTAACCGCATTTGGGGTTACCACATGCGATTGTCGAAAAACAAATGCATACGCAATGTATCACTGTTTGGTGCGGATTTTGGGCTGAAGTCATGATTGAATCATACCTTTTCGAAAATGAAGCTGGTCAAGCGCTGACTGTTGCTCTTACACGATATCGCGCTATGAGAACCAATTCTTTCTGCCTACATTGGATGATATTGATATGAACGACATGTGGTTTCAACAAAACTTTGCCACATGCGATACATCCCGCGAAACAATTCAGTTACTGCGCGAGACATTCTCTAGTCATGTACTCTCGTTTCGGTGAATAGAATTGACCTTCTAGATCGTGTGATTTAAACCCACTACATTTCTTGTTATGGGGTTATTTGAGGTCAAAAGTTTATGCCAATAAGCCTACGACCGCCCGTGCATTAAAGGAGGGGATTCAACGTTACATCAACGAAATTCGGCCACATTTATGCAAAAAGATCATGGGAGTTTTCGGTAAAAGAGTGCATATGTGCCAGCAGAGCCCTTTACCCGATATAATATTCCATACGTAACCCATACTATGTACATTGCGATTCAACCAAAAAATTAAATTTAAAAAAAAATCCGTGCTTTCTGTTTAATTCAAATCTTGCGTAAATTTTGGAATACCCGTTAATAATGCAGCCATGAAATTATAATATTATTTATTTATTATAATTATATGGAGAACATTTTATTACGTTCTATTAAATCAATCGGAGAAGTACTTTTCCAAAAAATACATTTTTAAAGTAAAAACATTTTCATTTTCGCTCAAAGTAAATATATCATTGGGTAAATAATATATATAATATTATATATATAGTAATAAATAATATTAGATTATATTTATCGTTGTTTCATCTTACAGTATATATTTAACATAAATATCGTTTCAAAGATTGTACATAAGATAATAACATAAATTAGAAGTAATGTGCCTGTACATGCTTAATTTGCTTTGGTTGACGGAATTAGCGGTAAGAGATTATTTGCGTCATCTCTAGGAGTAATTAACAAAGTAGTTGTTAAATTACCTAAGCTGTTTGCAATTTTATCGCTTTTACTTTGGGGCGAAATCGCTAGCGATACTTCCTTGTCTTCATTATCCATAAATATCCAATGTTTTTTACACAATAAGAACATAGCCATCAAGAGAGGTAAATGTAGTAAAGAATATCTGAATAGCTTCCGAGATGATCCACTGTCCGAGTGTTGATAAAATTTGTAGGCTGAAAAATAAATCAAAATCACTTTAAGTCACTTGATTACTGGTACTTATAACAAATCACACACAATGCAGATTAATTTTCGCACATACATCGTTAAGATTTATATTATTTTGAAACCTATAAATATGCAAGGGAAACCTTTAAAAGGAACGATAATGAAAGGACATTTATATATATATGTATATAGTATTATATAAAATGGATTTCTAAGATTTCATAAAAGCCAATGTAGTCATTAGTAATTAAACTTCACAGTATGACTTTGGAGCACTGCCTAAATGGCAATTTGAGTACACAAATAATTATGGACAGGCAGTCATGTTAGGTTAGTTTTTCTATCTTTTTAGAAAAGCTTCGTAATAAAATTATACTTGAGTTTTCCAGAATCTAAAAATGCAAAGTATCATTCAGTATGTAGACAGCTGCAATATGCATTCTAAGCAATTGACTTTAAATAATTGAGAAATACAGGGGATAGACAAAATAATATAAACACTAGAGATTTTAAAGCGTTTTGCGATTGCGATCCTTTCTCAAATGTTAGCTTTATAAAGTTCCCGCCGTACCATTTTTGTTAAAATATGTTTTACATAAATGAGCGTTAAGCTCTGCCGTCATGTTGGCCGCGGTAGTTTTGTGTAGTCTGTCTACAATCCTGGTACTATACTATATTGCTTACTGTTCATATTATTTTGTCTAATTGTTATAAGTACATAACTTACCTAAGTAACAAAAATAACCGTTGAGCGGTAGTGATCCCAAGGCGAACCAAATGTTTGTAATATCAAATACCGGGGCCATGAAGGACAATAAACTAATGGCAAAGGTATATCTTAATGCGGTTCGTCGACACAAATCTGGATTGGTTACTGCCATCATTCGGTAGCCTGCTCGAGAATAATCCGGTCTTAAATTCCAAGATAGTGCGTTAAAATGCGGGAATTGCCAGGCATATAATAGTCCACATAATATATATGCTCCAATATCTAAACTTCCGCTGCAACCGGCCCAACCGATTAAAGGTGGTATTGCACCAACCACAGAGCCTACCCACGTATTTAAAATTGTTATCCGTTTCATAGGAGTGTAAACAGATGTATAAAGAAATAAATTCGCAGCACTTAACAATGCCGCTAAATCATTTACACCAAAATGCAATAAACCAATACCGCAAGCAACGGATGTAACAGCAAAACCAATTGAATGAAGCGGAGTTAGTTTTCCAGTGACTAGTACTCGATTTTTGGTGCGTGACATCTGCGAATCAAATGGGACCTCATGATATTGATTTATGGCATTCGCAGCGGCCGACACAAGACCAGTCCCAAGAGAGCACATAATAAACGTACTTATTTCAAACGGCGCAGGTGCCATCGCATAACCAGCCATAGTAGTTATAACGACAAGAGCTAAATAAACACAAAGAATTAGCATTTTCATAGTCTTTTCGTTGATATATATAAAGCGCATACTTACAAGTTAGTCTAAATTTGGATAACTTCTTATAATGACCAAGTAATTCTTCTTTTTTCGTATTAGTAGGATGCCATACTAAACGAGTTACTTCTAATTGCTTTACTAGCTGTTCATCTGTGGTTTTGCTATTCGGATATAATTGCGTTTCATGATGATTTGATTGTCCGATTGGTCTGCTCTTGTTATTGCTCTCAATGTCAGGGGTTTCTAACAGTTTTTTTACTCCAGTTGTATAATGCTATCAAAAATGGATCATGTGTATCTTGTTGTTAGAAGTTTATATAACGAATTCGCTTATCTCTACTTACTTTGAAGTGCTCGGTGTATGTGCAATTTAAGGAACGCAAATTGCTCGATGTCCTCCTTAACAAAACTTGGAGCATAATTTACTATCTATAGTTAAATTATATCCTATTTTTAAACCAATTCATATTTTTTATTCTGTTTACAAGAGCAAAAGTAGAACCAATGCTGTCATAAAATTTTGACTTTGGAATTTTATTTTTTGACATTTGTACAGAGAGTAATGCCACAGTAAATATTTGTTTAGATTTTTTTTTTTTTTCTAAATTAATTTTTAATCTAACACAGGTTCGGTTGTTTATGTATACTACATGAGTTTTTGCAAAATTATTCTAGACAACTGCCGACCCTGTTTTTTAATGTTTAATCTAACACAGGCCACGTAATACTAATTTCTCAATTTTATATTGGCATCAAAATTTTAAGCTGTGCTTGTTCCGAAGCACACAGAATAGTTTTGTTACAGCTGTTGAACAGATTGTAGCAATTAAAATCGTGCTGAGAGAGCCTGTAGAGAACTTAAATTAATGAAAATGTCAATTAGCAGTGGAACTTATTGATCCCTATCTATATTAAATTATACGAATGGATCCCGACCATGACAGAACGTTATATTTGGTTTATCAAATGTTGTGTTGCATTAAACATCTCCACTCTATTGGAAATGCTTAAAGGGATTTAAAACCATTAAGTATACGCCGACTTTACATTAAAAATACTTGACTATGGGACCGCTACTCAAATGCATTTTCAGCATTGATTCATCGGCTTTGATAACAGCATTACTTGAAACTATCTATAACTGGAGAAGAGTCGATTATCAGACTGCTACAACTATCTTATCTCTAACTTTCGAATATTATATTATTATATTTATTTCTTGTGGTTGGATGGGCTTGAGCTTTAATAGTTATTTATTATTAATATGTATAATATTTTGTTTTAAGTTACGGTATATAAAAAAATCAAGAAATGTTTTTTGAATTCATTTATGCCCTGATGATTGTTAATAAAAATTTTTATTTGAAAAAATCAACCAAAACCATGTAGGACTTGCAGCTGTTCAAAGATCAAACTTGTGGCACTGACAAGAAACGTTATCTAATTAAATTTCTCCATGTCGCGAATGACCGTGTATAACACTTCTATTTAAAGAACTGTTGTTGTGAATAGTACATATAAGGATCATGGCGATTAGTCTTACTTTTTATTGACTTTGTAGCAATAAATACAGCTCCCATGTTTATTAACAGCTCACGGGTTTTATTTTCAATTTGTATTAAATCATCCAAACGTAAGCGTATTTTTATTTACGAAATATATACGATATTCACAATTTCACGATTAGCATCCATTTGTAAGTCCAACTAACTTTAATAGTTCTATGAAATGTACAGATCTTAGGAAAAAAGATAATAATTTAGTGGTTTATCGTTTATATATATATAGACTTAAGATTAGAGAGATTAATAAATAATCACACACAGTATATTCTTTATCATAATTCTCGAATTGCTGTAAATTTATTGTATTCGTTGTAAAATTACATGTAATGAGAATACCATAAAGCAGAGATGTTAAAATTGTTGTACTGCGCAAATGCTCATAACCTTTTTAGATTGCAATTTTTGTAGTACATATAGCAAAACATTTTACGTTATATTGCTGTGACTATAGAATTTTAAATTAAAGAAAAAGCACCTGAAAAAAATCAAATTTAGTTAAAATATTAATATATCACACATTGTGAAAAGTTTTATGTGTAAAATAATTTATGACTATAATAAAGAATAAATATATAATTACTAAAAAAGAAAAAATCTCTTTAAATTCTGATCAGTCAATTAAATCTAAGATATTTTAACTAAAACCAAAAAAAAGAAAAAAGAAAGGGAAACTTTATAATCCGAAAATTATAGATTTCTAAACGAAACTTATTGTTAAAGATAATGAAGTTAATTTATTCATACTAAAAGTATACTTTAAACGTTGCGTTGTTTATGTAATCTAAAATACTGTGCAAAATTTGTTATTGTCTTTATATGGGTAAGTAAGTTCATATGCATTGAGAGATTTTAAAAAATGTACAAAATACGTATGCATATATATATATATATATATATAGGTAAAGAAAAGAGATATACCTATTCACATACACCTTGACGTATATATGTGGAATTTTAGTCAGTTCCGCTAAATTCACGATATACTAGGAATGTGAAATGATAATTAATGTTAGTACAAAATTTTTTTTGAAGGTTAGCCGATAATGCTTACCCATAAAACATTCAAGTGAATTGTGTTTGATTTGTAACAAATTTATACACATACAGCTATCCTCTAACTTGTTATGAAAACAAACAATAAAAGAATAGTAAAAAAAAAAAATGCATGAAAAAGCTACTCCCCCCATAGGTTACGTTTTTAACAAAATATTACCTATAATTTTATAATTTTAAGCTTATTTCATAGTGAATTGAGCTGCATCATCGAACTTTCTATAACACTGTCAATCTGAAGTCTTCTCCATTAATCAATCAAAACTATGATTATTGAAATTAATGCTTTTAACACTGGTACAGTGTTCTATAAGAGCCAAGAAGATGAAAGGAAAAATTCTGAAGTGTAAAAATTAAAAAAAAAATTTTTATTAATTGAAGGCGTGTCAAGTAAAAATTTCATATAATAATTTTGAAGAACATTTTAGAGACTTCAGATCGCAAATGGTTTTGTTAATGACAGTCGTTTCATTTTTAATTTTTAGTTTAATATTCGTGTGTGAGAGGATGTAAACTACATATTTATTATTTAGCGTAGGCAGGTTATAACTATTTTTAAATTTGTTTTACAAATTTTTGCACTTGCTTTCAGCTTTCTATGATTAGTGGTGTTCCAATATAATACAAACTGATGCAGAATGAATTTTGATCGCCTTAAGGCCGTAAGCAACAATTATATTTAAGCACAATTTACGCCCATCCACTAAAAAGCGATGCGTCGCATTTAACCCTTATACCGTAATTTTTGTGATCGTGCAATTTCCAACAGTAAATGAAGGACGAACGAATTTAACTGGATAGACTCTATTACACCGAATGAATTTATAAAAAATAAATAGTTTGGCGGGAAAGTTTTACCGTATTTTACTACACGAAGATAATTTGATCTGTCAGATCAAGACAAGCAGGTACAATGTGTCATATAGGGTCTTATTAATTAGCGTACCTCTCGTGGGACTTTCAATATCCTTCATCCTTCATCAGTTATTTGTTAAGCATACTGTGAATAAAATGCATTTAACACATTGCATTTAATCAGATTTTCAAAAAGATATCAACTTTTCCAGTATATTTACAACGTCAGAGATGGTTTGCAATTTTCATTGCGAAGCTTTTAGGTTTTTCTTTGTCGGCCAAAGACTATTAGAACTTTTCTACGATCCATTTTAAACATTAAATTACATCTAACTACATCTAATTACAAATGAGTTCGATATCCTTCATTCGATTTGCTGAGGAATACATCATCTTGGATTCAAATGTTTTATTTGAAATACAGCAGAACTTTCTCGTCAACCTAATATACAATTAGTGAAGTTTGAAAAGGAAATTTTTTCTATGTTACAAAAGAAACCACAAATCTGGGAGGTTTTCACTTTCTGATAAAAAAATGTAAATCAAAATAATTTCTTTCAATCAAGACTGAATTCAAGTGTAAAGGAAAATATAAATCTAATCACAAGTTGTCTGTGTTTGTTGTTTTGAATTAATACATTGGTATATTCGCTTATTAACTTTGGTATAAAATAACAAAACAGTGAAAAAATTAGCACAAAATTATTAGAATATAATATTTTGTCGGGTAATTACAACAAGCTTTCAAATTTCTTGTTTCCTTTTCTTGCTTTTTTTTCTATACCCGGGTTATATGGTATGTCCCTCCAAGCTTTTGCTTGCATTCCGTCGTAAAATTGACTTAAATCGCATTTCGGTTTCTGCCAATCTTATGCTCTCGACGTATGATTGTCATAGATTATATTTCGTCCTTGGACAACTCTACATTCAAATACAAGTAAGATATGGATTGAAATTTCATATGATCCTTAGTTGCCATTTAAAAATTCCTCAGATATTATTATAATAAGAAATACATGCCTTCTTATTCATGACTGTTTGAAAAATTTTTACTTGCGGAGATATTTCTTGTTTGGAATTTTTCATCATTTTTGTAATGCACCTACGAGGGCCTCGATTTAATATTAGTTTGGGGGAAAAGAAATCCATCTAATCTTATATGAACTTCAGGACTTTATTTAACATTTCGAGTTGGAAAATAATGGATTTCTTTTTCCCCAAACTAATATTATTACTATTTTTAATTACTAGTTTTTCAAATATAAGATGGTTCTATTTATAGGCTTTAGTCTTGAAAGGTAACCTTCGGTTTTGTTTATTTGTCCGATATTTTGCTATTCACTTCAGTACCTTTTCAGATGTATTTTCCAAGTGTACCTTTTCAGTTGTATCTTCCAAGTGTACCTTTTCATTTGTATCTTCCAAGTGTACCTTTTCAGTTGTATCTTCCAAGTGTACCTTTTCAGATTTATCTTCCAAGTGTACCTTTTCAGATGTATCTTCCAAGTGTTATAGATTGCTTTACAATAATAAAAAAAAAAAAAAATACGGGAGAAATATTAATTCAAATTATTTTTCAACTTCAACAATTTATTTTAGATTTATTTATTAGGTGAGACATACACTACCAAATTAATGTTCATGATTTGTATACGATTCTGTAGCGAAGTAATACGGGTTTCCTGCCCGTTTCTCTTCTCTTGTTGAGAGTACGTGATAACTCTAAGCATATATTCTTAGTTCAAAGTTAAGAAAAAGTGTATGAATTGAAGTCATCCTACCGTAAACACAGACATAATAGTTAGAAACGAAAGAATCGTGGAAAATATAATAAATATTTCTAATAAATTTCCTCCGATTTTTTATTAAGAATTTGAAATGTACTGTCAAAGAACTGTACCTTACGTTTTATTCACCAACTGTTTCTTCTTCCACCTTTTTGGAAAAAATATGAATGTCGCGAGGGAAAGACAACTAACCTTTTGAGGCTATGCATCAAGAGTGTTACTTGTTCGATATACTTGTAAGAATGAAAATCATACTCGGCCAGACAATAAATAATCGTTTGTAACCAGTGTCAATTAGAAGGAGTAATGCGGAGATGGTAGTCGTTCTAGCTTAGTGTCACTAAAGTTGGTAGAAACATTGGAAATTCTTTCACATACGTTGCTATTGAAAAAGGGGCCAAATCAGTCACAAGCCACACCTACAATATAAACTGAAATCTGTTCATCTATTTTCTGCCTGTTGCTCTGGCTGTTATGGGATCCTTTGCCTGGACGGGTTCCACGGTATTCTGCTCTTTTATTAAAATTTAGTTTTTCCTCCTTTTTTGAGATAAAAGTGTTGGGTATAAAAGATTCGATCACAGCCGAATATAATTTATCTTATTTTGTTTTGGATTTTCGTCAACTTTATAAAGAT